>CM077188.1:32908016-33060516 GCA_039654105.1 Coreius guichenoti | reverse complement strand
GTTATTGAACAAAAGCATGTTTTTTTTTTTTATAATATTATATTATTTTTGTGCTGTGGCTCTTTTGGAAAAATGCATTAACCAAAAATTAAAAATTGTCTCTTTGGTCAAAAAAAGTTTCCCGACCCCTGAACTAGATATTAGTACTTTCATCTGTGCTTGAAACGCAACAGCCAACCACAGATGTAAAAAATCACCACAAAGTGAGCATCAAATGTTCATAATATGTTAGTATCTACTGGAGGAAAGAAAGACGATCAGTCATCTTACTCTTGCGCCGTCTTTCCCAGGAGCTCCTTCAGGTCCTTTCTCACCATTGTCACCCTGTGATACACAGACAGTCATCTCTTATAACTGATACCTATTAGAGCACCTTTACTGCAAATGTTTGCAATTATCTTTAAAAGCATCCTTCCCATCTGCCATTAACTACATAAACCAAGAACAGTATTCTACACACACCAGTCTGTGTGCAGAAGTACTTTACTAATCAAGGCATTTTCATAGAGAGCGAACCTGAATAAATCTCACAGAGATACTTCGTTGTTGCACTTACTCTGTCACCCTTTGGTCCAGGAATCCCAGAGGTCCCTCTCTCTCCAGGCATCCCCTGCAATCCCGGAGGCCCCTGAGCACCAGGAGTTCCCGCCGGACCGACGCCACCCTACAGACGAGCAGAACATCACAGACACACAGTTAAAGCCACACATCCGGTGAAAGCAGCAGTACTGCACAGAAACAAAGCATGTGAGCGAGTCAGGAGTTTTTGATGGTTCTCTCTGTCCGATTGATCTGCTTACCTTGGCTCCGTCGGTTCCTGGAGTTCCTGGTAGACCACGAGGCCCCTGGAGGCCCTGCGGCCCCGCACCTCCTCTCTCTCCTGGGAAACCACGCTCACCCTGAGAAGGACAAGGAACTTTAACACAGGAGAATTCTACATACTTACAAAGCAAAGACAAAGCGAGGAGTTAAGACTCACCCGGGGTCCAGTGGCCCCTGCGGATCCAGCCTCTCCTGGAACACCCTGAATGAGCAAAGACAGACACACGGCATTATTACGCATCTAATATATGTGCGGCCAACAGAATAACAAGTAAAGATTCCTCGTCGGATTCAGGAACTCTTACCTGATCACCGGGTTTACCTCCTTCACCAGGGGGACCAGGGGGTCCGGGCAGACCCTATGAACATCAAAAACATCAGCGTTTTTCTCATCTGTTATGCTTGCTAACAAATACGATGATATCCAAACATGTTATTAAAATAAATGGTCCCATTTTATATTAAGTGTTTTAACTACTATTAATATTACAATTAATGTTACACTTTATTTCGATAGTCCATTTAGACACTCTACTAACTATAAGTAACTACATGTCAACTAACTCTTTAAGGTTTGAGTAAGTTGACGTACTTGTAAATTTGCTTATGGTCAGGAGAATGTCAAAATAAAGTGTTAGCAGATATTAAGCAGACAGTCTACTAATACTCTAATGACTGCTAGCTGACATGTAGTTGCAAAGTTATTTGTAGTTAGTAGAACGTCTAAAGTGGACTGTCGAAATAAAGTGTGACCTAAATTAATTATATGAGACAATGCACATTGTGTACATACATGTTTTTACAATGTACTTATAGTTTAAAAAACACCTGCATGTATTTACAGCTGTAATTAATTTCTGTAATTACATTTAATTTACATTTAATTTATATAATTACCCTGTTGACCCTTCCCTTACACCTTACCCTAACCACTCTTAAACCTACCCATCCCAGCAAACCTGTCCTAACCTTACCCGTATCCACCGCAACAGCAGCAAAAGTTTTGAATACACAATAAGCGCATTACACCAAACAATTATTTCATTTTGATCTAAGTACATAATAGTTAAAGACAACTTATATAAAGTGCGACCAAATAAACTGTTCATTATTTTATGAATAAAATAAATCTTCTAGCAGTAGAACTACAGATCTCTAAAAATCTAAAGCACGTTCTTTATAAACTCCATTAATAACATAACGGTACTTTCCATAAAAAGTAATTAAGTAATGCAATTATTTACTTTTTTAGTGAGTGATGCAATATCGTAACATTATTTTAAAAGTAACATTCCCCAACATTGATTTCTTTTATGGTAAATTAACTCAATAAATTTGTAAATATATATACAACTCATGATTCTTCTCACTGTAACTACTTTTTTTTAAATCAAAGTAGTTTAAAAAAGGTTTAATCAAAGGTTTAAAGTGCTACAAACCA
The DNA here is from genome assembly GCA_039654105.1 of Coreius guichenoti. NCBI lineage: Eukaryota > Metazoa > Chordata > Actinopteri > Cypriniformes > Gobionidae > Coreius > Coreius guichenoti. The sequence continues at coordinate 33,058,253 of CM077188.1, read as the reverse complement.
TTAAAATCATGTACCATCGATAAAAATATGCAGATCAATATCAATATCCAGACGGATGGGAACCTACTGAATGATTATTATTAATAAATATCTTTCATCATATTACTGTTGCTGGAATTGTTAATGTTAACTCGTCACAAAGTAATAAGACATGACAGTCACTTTACAACAGCTTTAAGAAGTGCCTAAAAACACTACACTGTAAATGTGGCAACCTGCAACTGTTACCTTAAAGAGCTATTTCTACCTGATTTAACCAATACAAATGCATTTTGTTAGTATATACTAATTCATTTAAGTTGATTCAACAATGATCTTATTCTTAAATGTTAACGAATCGGCTCTGTTTATTAAACCTTTGACAAGTACGATCACAACGAACATTCAGATCTGCGTTCTGATCCAGAGAGAGCAGCGATCAAAATAGAGTAAATCATGCTTCAAATAAAGATTGTATCAATTACATCGTTACACCAGTAGGTGGCAACAAGTGACTGTTAAAAAATGTATTTGTCACTGAATCATTTGTTCAAGAGATTTGTTAAAAAAACGCTGATACATCCAGTAATGAAACAAGTGAAATCTTTATGACTGAGTCATTGAATCATTCGTTCAAGAGATTTGTTCAAAAACGCTGATTCATCCAATAATGAAACAAGTGCAGTCTTTATGACTGAGTCATTGAATCATTTGTTCAAGAGATTTGTTCAAAAACGCTGATTCGTCCAATAATGAAACAAGTGCAGTCTTTATGACTGAGTCATTGAATCATTTGTTCAAGAGATTTGTTCAAAAACGCTGATTCGTCCAATAATGAAACAAGTGAAGTCTTTATGACTGAGTCATTGAATCATTTGTTCAAGAGATTTGTTCAAAAACGCTGATTCATCCAATAATGAAACAAGTGAAGTCTTTATGACTGAGTCATTGAATCATTTGTTCAAGAGATTTGTTCAAAAACGCTGATTCATCCAATAATGAAACAAGTGAAGTCTTTATGACTGAGTCATTGAATCATTCATTCAAGAGATCCGTTCAAAAACGCTGATTCATCCAAGGCTGCGTTCCACTCCAAAATGTATGCCCTTCACTAGCTAACATCCCTCCATCTCGTGGACACGGGTGTGGGTCATTGCTTACGCTGTAAGAGTGCCCACTACTGGCGGAACTCGTGCATAAGTCCTTGATCACTTGGAATTCACTATTGAGCTGATTTATTATTTAAACCCCATTTTTACTTATGAAATTGTTTTATGCACCATTCTATATGCATATAAGTTGTTGGAGAAAAATACAATTATACAAACGGAAAAAAGAATAACAATGGTATAAACTTGACTGTGAACGTAAGGTAGCTACAAGTATTATGTGATTAAATCGCAACATAATTAATATATTATACACTCTTATGCGATTAATTCTCAAAATTATTAATATCATACACTACAGTTAAGCGCGATCTGCTGTGACGTAACAATGAAGTTGAATTGTGGGATATAGAGCTGCTTGAAGTGTTCATCGGAGTAGACTCGCTCCCTCGGTCAAAATCGAGGGGATGAGGGCATATCCCCAAAAACTTCCCTCGCCCATTTAACAAAGTGGAACTCACTTCAAAATGGTGGCAGGGATTTCCCAGAGGGAAAGTGCTTAGGGAAGTTTGCGAGTGTATGTCTAAAAGCGAAGTGTAACGCACCCCAGTAATGAAACAAGTGAAGTCTTTATGAGTGAGTCATTGAATCATAAGTTCAAAAGATTTGTTCAAAAACACTGATTCATCCAGTAATGAAACAAGTGAAGTCTTTATGAGTGAGTCTTTTTTTTTTTCACAAAAGAAGAGAATTGTGATCTCTATTTTAAACAAAAAAAAAATCATGGTTCTCAATTTATCCAGAATCATGCAGCTCTAATATAAAGCATGGCAACGGTTGCCAGTTGGTCAGTGATCTGCAGCGCTCACGCACTCACCTGGAAGCCTGGTGGTCCTGGTTGACCCTGCTCTCCTCTCTCTCCTGCAGGACCCTGTGAACATCACATCATCTCAGTGCTCATTCCTTCAGAATCTTACATAAACACGTGATGTACACACACATAGAGACACACTCACAGCCGGTCCAGGGGGTCCAGCAGCACCCGTCTCACCATCTTTACCAGGCAGACCCTGCGGAGGGCAAGACATCCGTCACTACATTGTTGTATGCTGGGAAGTGAAGCTGAGGTGTGAAAGGGTGCGTCGTATGTTGCTGACAAACTGTTTCTTGAGGACAGCTTTAGGCAGTTTACACCTCAGCTAAGACACATTTCTAAATACTTAGGTCACTTTTTCAAAACTCGTCACAAGAAAATCAGTAACAAGGGTCGGCCGTCACGCTTACGATGTGAACGCTCTCATTCATTGATATGGGCAGCGAAAACACGCGCTGCTCACGCTCCGCTGATGCTTGCGATGTCAAACTGTTTAAACCAAAGACTTTAGGGACTTTGGTTAACCTTTGAAAGTACGGTCATCACACTGCAACGTTCAAATCTGTGTCGTGCTGCTGCTGATCCGGAGAGAGCCGCTGTCATGTAAATGTACAGTATGAAGCAGCTTCACAGTCTTTTCAACCACACATTAACGTTACTTATGCGTTACAAACATTTAAAAAAACGGGATAAAAGTGTCCTGGGATAAAGTTTATAGTTTTGGGTATAAATCATATTTTGAAAGTATTTTGACACTTGCTTATCACTATACCAGAAGGTGGCGACAAGTGAGTGTAAAAAAGTGTTTGTCATTGAATCATTCATAGATACGTTTACCTGAGAAGAAAAATTACTTAAAATATTAAGGGCCTTAATATTAATACTCCTGGCGTTGCGCTGGGTGTACGATAGGGCCCAGTATTTTTTTTGTTATTTAAAGAGCGCGTTAGTAATATGCGCCTATAGGCCGGTCCACAACGCGCGTACACTCTGCTTATTACACACACAGGGACGCGCAGCAGCACACAAACATTTTTAAGTATTAAAAATAAAAGGATTCCTCTCTGGAGAAGCGTTCAGTCTTTCCGCTTGCAAATTCCTCCATGTAAATAGTGAATCCGCCATGGCGCGAGCGCAACTGGCTTTTAAAGGGAATGGGAGATGAGACTCTGATTGGTTTATTGCACGTTACGCCCAAAACACACCCATGACTCATTAAGAGACTAGGGACAACCCTTTTAGACCATGTGCCTGGTGCGCCAACCATTTTTGCCATCATTAAACTAGCAAAAGTGGATTCGGACACGCTCTAAGTGCACCATTTGCTTAGATCATTAAAATAGGGCCCTAAGTCTTGTTTACTTAAAAATTATCACAATTAAGTGAGTTTATGCTTAAAATAAGAACAAATATCTGGGGTCAAATATCCTTGTTTTCTCTTTGAAATAAGTTTATTTTTCAGATGCCATAGGCAGATATTTGTTCTTGTTTTAAGCATAAACTCCCCAGCAAGCAATTTTGCATTTAAAAGACGTCTAATAGCCGTCCAAACACAGCCCTGACATCTAGGCTAAAACAAGGCAAAATATGGGCTGTCAGTAAAAATAGACGTCTAACCATAGCCCAAAAATAGACTAGTCATCTAGAACATGAACATGTCAAAGAAATTAATCCAAACACCTTGTAATCACTGTTGTTTTTGCCTACATGATGGAATATCATACATCTCACAAGTTATTTTGGCAAAAACGACATGTAACTAAATTCAAGGTTATTTTGGCTAGAAGTGGGTTACTCATAGCGAGACTATATCGGGCCTATAGTTAACTGAGACGGTGAAATGATGGCTATTACTTGCTGGGTCACTTCATTTCGATACATTTTTCAAAAAAATTGAACCAAAATTGATTCTTGTGAAGAATCATCCAAGTAAGAATTTCACCATGTGCACATGAACATAAAGCTTTGACTTGACTTGAAATAAAAGCCAATTGCTAGTTTTGAACACAGCATGTTTTCTTTATAATATCACACTTACTATTTTTCACTTTGTAAATTACCATTTACCCAAATCTATGATTAGTAATGTTGACTGAAATATACATGAGAGCCACCGAAATGCATCCAAATGTCTAGTTTTCCTTAAAACACATCACTGTTTTAGCTCTGGGAGACAGAAATTGCCAAGAAACACTGGCAAGGGAACTCAGCACCGCTAATGAGAAGGACCAAAGCTTAGTCGCCTTGAAGATTAGTCAAGCTGTTCTGTTTCCACTTTGTTTTGAGCGCTGTATTGAGGATATTGGAAAGCAAAACTTACACGCAAACCCGGAGCTCCAGCGAGTCCCTTCTCTCCAGCCTTCCCAGCCTCACCCTGCAGCGAGAGGAAGATGCCTGATATGAACTGCCGTCATTTATGTTTTAAGATTAATTAAGATTCAGAGCAATGCTATGTTTTCAACTATAAAATGTGTTTAGAGTAATAATTAATAACAAAAAAGACCAGCTATGTACACATTCAAGTTGCTGTAACACAAACAAAACAAACATATGTGTATTGACAAGAGTTTTCATGTTTACATTGCCACCCTTGGGTCCAGGGAATCCCATCACTCCAGGCTGACCACGAGCACCCTGAGGTCCCGGGGGTCCCGGACGGCCGTCTTCACCAGCAGCGCCCTACATCCTCGACAAAACACTACTGTTATTCACATTACTAGAGCTCAGATTTTAGCATGTAAGAATTATAGTCGTGTTCCAAATGACATACTATGCACTTATGCAATGTACTCAACTGTGTAGTATATGGATTTAGGTTATTTTGTGAGCCCGTCCCCCTCTGATAAATATGTAAAGCTGTGACCGTTGAGTGTCCAACATTCCACGTTTTTCAGTTCATTGAAGTGCACCATCCAGACATTTAAAGTGCACTTTTTCTTGTTGGCACTATTAACTCTAAAAATGCCATAGTGCACAAGTATGCAAATTTGGACACACCTTTTGAGACTTCTTGTCATGTGAGAGATCACATGACAGGAAGTAGGAAGTGAAGAAACCTCTCTAAGGCCCTGTCCCAAATGGCACACTTCATATGCACTTATGGTCTTATGTATGGTCTTACGTAATGCCGCTTTGACTTTCGGGTAGAAGTTCAGTGCGGGCTAGGGCTGGGCGATATGGCCAAAAAATCATATCTCGGTATTTTTTGGTTGAATGGCGATATTAGCCTACATTTGATTACCCCATTATAATGGTCACTTTCATAAAAATATACTTACTTGTAGGTTTAAAATTCCACATATGGCACATTTATTGTCCAACAACAAATATTTTAGAAATATGTATACTTTAGTCCGAATTATTGCGTTCCTATTCTATTGCGCTCCGTCTGTTTGGCGCGCATGCACGTGGCGGCGCTCATTCACGGAAGCCTGAATTTTAGCGGAGATTCACATGCAGAAGGCTCGTCCTCTCCAGACAGCAAAACTTTCTAACAGATGGAGAATATACCTGTGAAATGTAAGTTATGCACTGAGGAAAGCACCACATTTCAAACGCATTAAACACCGCAGGTATTTATCTGTCTGTCAGCACAAGTAGCCTATCTCTCAGAGCATCTGACAGGGCAAGCTGCTTTAAACTATACATGCTAACTATATCTTACCAGTTATTTTGAAGCCCTTAATATAAAGCATGTGTCATGTTTAGGACAAATTGTATCATGCACTTTCCCTGCATCAGCTCATTCTGCATACTCCGCTATTTTTCAGATGCGTTCGTATCAATCTACTGTATATCGATATAAACGGTATTGCCTCATTCCATATCGTTTCTAAAAAATATATCGATATATTGTACAAACTCGATATACCTCCTAGGCCTAGTGCGGGCTCGGCAAAAGTGTGCATCGAGGGCGCACACCGACTGCAAAGGGGGCGCTCACGAGCACCCTTCTGAAAGCTAAAATGACAAATGGGACACCCAGCGGTCTCGTGGACTTCATGATCATGAGCACGCAGCGGCCATTGTAAGTCCACAAGACCGCAGGGTGTCCCATTTGTCATTTTAGCTTTCAGAAGGGTGCTCGTGTGCCCTCGAGTGGCATTATGTCATGAAAGTGTGGATTCGTAGGAAGACCATGAGTGTTTAGGGTGCCATTTGGGACAGGGCCAATATGTATTGAAGGAGCAGCATGGTTTATAGATTTTAAACAGAATCGGGACAATGATCATCAATGCCTGGATTGAGAAGTACACACTTGGTCACACTTCCCTTTCACCTTGATGGGAAGGTTCACTATTAACCATATAGTCAAAATATTGGCTGTGTCTACTCACAGATGGACCGACTTTGCCCTGTGGACCGGCATCACCCGGACGTCCCGTCAGACCCTGCGTAACGAGAATCCCGTGATTATGACAAACATGTATAATCAGTATCAAATCTGCTGACACTGCAGACAGATGGACTGATTTACCCTCGCACCAGGCAGACCCGGTTCTCCAGGCCGTCCAGGATCTCCGCTGGCTCCCTTAGGCCCTGATACGCCCGCAGCTCCACGCTCACCCGGAGCGCCCTGCAACACACCAGGATATTGACAGAAACTGAATACATGCTGCAACCAAGTAAAACCTGATATGGTTTTACCCCATATGGTAATTCATAGTTTGGTTTCCAATGTAATATAGTGCAATCTTGACTGACACAGAGCTGTATATGCTACATTTCCTAAGAACAATATCAGACACATTTTGACATTAGTCACTAGGGCTGCCCCCTAATAGTATTAGTCGACCAAACATTAGTCGATGAGAAGAGGCTCAGAAGAGGCTCAGTGGCAAAATCACACAGTCTGTGACGTACAGATCGGTAACAAATCTGGTTCATGTGGTAATTATGTTATATTAACATTAATCTAGACAAATGTGCGCTATTATTAGGCACATATCCAAGTGTTCATTTGGAAGCTAAACTAGTATGATGTTTAACTCTATAGGCGCATAAACTATACTGTGGAGATGAGAGTCAGTGTCGTCAACTTCATGTTTGCAGAAAACACTAGATTATTAATAAATTATTAAAATGTTCAGACAGTCCCCTTTCTGTTTTTTCTGACACATTCATAATAATTACTTTTGTGTGAGCTTTAATGCATGTACTTGAGTGCTTAATTTGTATTTTAAAGGCTCATTATTATGTGGAATGTGGAATAATGTGGAACAATGCGACTAGTCGACTAATGGCTTAAATGAACGGCTACTAGTCGACTAGAAAAATCTTTAGCAGGGGCAGCCATATTAGTCGCCTTCACACATTAAACCTGTAAAATTGATATAAAATTGTTGGATGTTAAATGTTAAGATATCATTCACACATCAGCACCAAAATACAGCTAAAATCTGTGATGTCAGTCATCGGAAATGAGCTTTATAGGGCGTTTTCTTCATCTGCCCGATGAGGAACACAGCTGTCGGAACAGTATGATCGGCCCAAAGCAGACTACATACGTCAGCGTCAGCGCGTCCAGACATCATACTGGTTCATTTACGGCTTTGTTCACACGAGCATCATAGCAGTAGGGGTGTGCGATATTGACAAAAAATGATATCTCAATATTTTCTCAAACGATAATTAGACGATATGTTGCTGAGTGTGTTTATTGTGTTTGTACCTTTGGCAGGCTTAGGACTGCCGTGGACAGCTGATTCACAAAGTTTTTGATATTCTTCATATTCTGTGTGTTGGTCAGTTCGCAGCAGTGACAGAAATTATCTTTTCCAATAAGTTTAAATTGGGTTTTGCCTTTTAAGGGCATTTTTACCATTATAAAGGCATTTTTTGTAACCTAATTACATGTATGCATCATCTTCTGTGTCAAATTCTTACATTTAATCAATAAATTCAGTTAGAATAATAAGACACAATAGGGCTGTTACCAATCAAATGAAATCAGAAATCAGTGTTTATAGCAGCTCAGAGGGACATGAATGCATTTAACCTGCAGTTACAAATGCACAAATAATGTTTTGATGCTTAAACATAAAATGTTTAACCGGCAGCAGGTCACTGTTAATGAGTGAGTCATTGAGTTTCAACCGATTCATTCCAACGAGCATTTGACTGTCTTAATGAGTGAATCATTGAATCATTTATTCAAACGATTCGTTCATTCAGTAAAGAAACACCGCTGTGTGTTACTCAGAGACGCAAAACAGTCCTGTGGCTTTGTCTGGAACTATTTTTTGTTGGCGAGCAAAACTAAAATGTAAGTCACTTAATATTAACTTCTTGTTTATAGAACTGTTGTAAGAAATCAATATCACATTTGTAATCATGCTGATATTTGGAGAGAAACAGCACTCTTTGTGTGATATTGATTAACTATATTAAATGATATAAATATAAAAGACATACAAAGTTATTTTTGCCCCCTTATCTTGAATATTGGGGGATGCACTCTAAATGCACAAGCGCACCAGTCTAACCTACTAGACGTAGAGTATATCTCTAGGTGTGTTTTTGTAAAGTGAGGGACACGTACTCGATAATGTCAGATAGCACATTGTTAAAAAAACAATCACGATATTATCATAGACGATATATATCGCACACCCCTACATAGCGGTATTTTACCGGTAATGTTACATTACATCCGGCATAAAATTCTGGTAAGGGCTTATTGTGTTTTGTATTTTGAGCATGGCGTCTCACCTTTGGACCAGCCAGGCCATCTTGTCCAGGAAAGCCTCGATTACCAGGAGCACCCTGCAGAAAACATAACAGATTATTAATAACAGAATGCAGTGCAATACTTCATCTGAAAGAACTAGAAACACAACAGCCCTGTCTACCCAATGAGCTTGAGAGAGTCGATTAACACCCCAGTGTAGCTGCACGTATGGGTCACGTGTTGAATGTTACAAAAGACTCAAGAGGAGCAGATAAAGTTCTTCAGTATTGCTAAAGATCAGATATGAGGCAACAGTGTCTCACTCTCTCTCCAGTAGGCCCGACGGGTCCAGTGGCACCAGGCTCTCCTCTGGGTCCTCGCTTACCTTCCTCTCCGGCAGGGCCAAGGGCACCTTGAAGACCAGCGCTACCCTAAACAAACCATGCTTTATTTTAAACATTCATTTTCATTTAACTATGACAGCCTAAGACGACACATTTAACTCATGCAAAACACTCATACATACACAGACAGCACATAAACTTAACTTAACTTAATTATTTACAAATATTGTAACATTTTAAAATGTAAAAAAACTCAAAAGTTTTATTTTATTGCAACATTGTTTTATGTTATAAAACATTCTGGTAACACTTTACTTAAAGCCTTTATATATAATGCATTATACAAGTATTTTTAATGCATCAATTATGCCTTGTAATGCACATTATAATGAATTGTATGCTCTCATGAATAACTGTAACCACAGTTATAATATAATACTTATTTATTCACTGTTACACCTTTAGAAAGTACAATGCATTAAAATGCATTTTAACTTTGGTTACAATTATTTATATAAAAAAAAAGATATAATGCATTATAATGTACATTAGGAATACCTTTATAATCCATTATACATACATTAAGGCTTTAAGTAAAGTGTTACTGACATTCTTTAAGTTTACAGTCCATTCAGTCCTCATATTTCAGATTTGTTTGTAGTTTTACCATTATATGACACTGAAGGCTATCAATGACTACGAGTGTGAATGTAAGGACTTACAATTTCTCCTTTAGGACCAGCCTCACCCTTGAACCCTGCAAGACCCGGATCACCCTAAAGACAAACACACACCAGAGTCAGATCTATTACTGCAAATCATGAAGCTTGTGATCTGATCAGCTACCAACCTTATCAGAAAGAGACTAGAATATACTCTGAATTGGATTGATGGGTCTAGGAGCGGGTGATGTGACCAACATCTTATTTCGTGACAGGAATTGTCTAACAGTGTTATTATTATTAAGTAAAAAAATACACAAACAGCATGCGAGTACCAAACTGCGCTCTCTATCGCGACTCACCTTGCTTTTAATAACACTTCATTATCATTATTGTCCCATTCTTTATTTTTGTCTTTATACCTTTAACCTGTCAATAACTTTAAGCAGTCCTGCCCACTGAAAGCTGCATCTATAATATAATCAATATAGAAAATAAAAATCTATAGAATGACACTTTATATCTTCATTACAATATATATATTTCGACATAAACAGCCAGCACTTGAAGGGTCCAATGTTTGTTTGATCTGTGAATTGTCGACAATAATTCATATCTCATGCAGCATTACTGTCTGTTTAGATATAATGCTAATTGTTTAAAAAGGACCTATCATGCTTTTGTCCATGTCCATCTGTCTTTAGTGTGTAATGTTGCTGTTTGATCATATTCTCTATATCAGTGTCACTGTTTCTGAACTCCCTGAAACGCCTCCATTGTAGTCTTGAGTTTTTGTTCGGGAACCAACACGTCACAATATTCCTCATTTAAATAATTCATATGCAGAATAAAGGGGTGGGGCCTGGTTGAGTTAGTTAGTAGTGTGTTGAAACTGGCGGTTATGGTAAGGGGCGGGACATTTCCCAAAGACGCTGAAAGCACTCGTCCAATCACAACACACTAATAACTATCGCTAATAATACCTTGTCTAATACATTTATCATAAGAGTCCTTGATGATCTAATTGTTCTGTGTTTACTTATGTTTACACAATCATTTGAGTACAATGTGTAAAAACATGAGATACTACTTAATGTCATTTATTCACCTTCATATATTGGACCCTAGAGCTGCCCGATTAATCGTTAAAAGATTGCAATCTAGATTACACTACACTGAATCAGCAACAAATCTCTTGAAATAGAGATTATTATATAGACATATTTATAAAGACATAGCCAAATCGTCATCATTTAAGAATAGGATCGCTTGGATCGCTGAAAACACCCAAGTGATCTTATTCTTAAATGATGACGATTTGTCTTTATAAATATGTCTATATAATAATCTTTTGAATTAATGGATCATTCTTTCAAGAGATTTGTTCAAAAACGCTGATTCAGTGTAGTGTAATGATTCAGTCTAGGGACTCGCTCATAAAGTGCAGTCTTTATGAGTGAGTCATTGAATCATTCATTCAAGAGATTTGTTAAAAACACAAATTCATCCAATAATGAAACAAGTGAAGTGTTTATGACTGAGTCATTGAATCATTCATTCAAGAGATTTGTTCAAAAATGCTGATTCATCCAATAATGAAACAAGTGAAGTGTTTATGAGTGAGTCATTGAATCATTCATTCAAGAGATTTGTTCAAAAATGCTGATTCATCCAATAATAAAACAAGTGAAGTGTTTATGAGTGAGTTATTGAATCATTCATTCAAGAGATTTGTTCAAAAATGCTGATTCATCCAATAATGAAACAAGTGAAGTGTTTATGAGTGAGTCATTGAATCATTCATTCAAGAGATTTGTTCAAAAATGCTAATTCATCCAATAATGAAACAAGTGAAGTGTTTATGAGTGAGTCATTGAATCATTCATTCAAGAGATTTGTTCAAAAATGCTGATTCATCCAATAATAAAACAAGTGAAGTGTTTATGAATGAGTTATTGAATCATTCATTCAAGAGATTTGTTCAAAAATGCTGATTCATCCAATAATGAAACAAGTGAAGTGTTTATGAGTGAGTCATTGAATCATTCATTCAAGAGATTTGTTCAAAAATGCTGATTCATCCAATAATGAAACAAGTGAAGAGTTTATGAGTGAGTCATTGAATCATTCATTCAAGAGATTTGTTCAAAAATGCTGATTCATCCAATAATGAAACAAGTGAAGTGTTTATGAGTGAGTCATTGAATCATTCATTCAAGAGATTTGTTCAAAAATGCTGATTCATCCAATAATAAAACAAGTGAAGTGTTTATGAGTGAGTTATTGAATCATTCATTCAAGAGATTTGTTCAAAAATGCTGATTCATCCAATAATAAAACAAGTAAAGTGTTTATGAGTGAGTTATTGAATCATTCATTCAAGAGATTTGTTCAAAAATGCTGATTCATCCAATAATGAAACAAGTGCCATCTTTATGAGTGAGTCATTGAATCATTCATTCAAGAGATTTGTTAAAAATGCTGATTCATCCAATAATGAAACAAGCGAAGCCTTTATGAGTGAGTCATTGAATCATTCATTCAAGCTGATTAAAAAAAAATATTCAAATTAATAAAACGTTTTTTAAATAGATTGTATCAATTAACATTTTGTCAGAAACTTTAGTTGTCTTTTCGGAATCGTGGGAGAATCATCATCTCTATTTTAAACCAAAAATTGTGATTCTCATTTTATCCAGAATTGTGCAGCTCTACTGGACACAGTTAAAGCAGTGTAAAGCAGTATAATGTACAGTCAGCTGGTCATTAGTGCTAAATAAACCACATGTCGGGTCATGATCACCTGAATTGACTGAAGATTATCCCTTACTCAGCGGAGGAGGTAAATTTGAAATGAAGACAGAAACTCACAGACTGTCCCTTGGGCCCCAGAGGCCCTGTCGCTCCCTGAGGTCCAGGAGGGCCGCGAGGGCCTGGGAAACCAGGAGCGCCAGAAATACCAGGAGCACCCTATGGGAAGAAAAGAGCATCCTCGTATGATCTATTGTCTTGCTTTGGGTCATTCAAATGATCACAAGTGATCGTTGTATCATGTCAAAACAGGAATGATGCTTAGATGAATTATAGAAGTAAACAACTCATTCACAAGGGATCACAAATAACAAAGTCTCATGGATATTTACATATATATTTACGTACCACTGATCCTTTAGCTCCGTTGATGCCGTCAGTACCAGGGTTACCCTGCAGATTGAGCAAGAGCACACAGTCAGACAGTTACCGTCTAACGCTCTGTTTGGTCTGTGCATTCTACTTGAAAGCAAAATTATAATAACAATCCTGACAAAAAATGAGGAAATAATGAATAATAAAACATCTAGGCGTCCAGCAACATAATCATTTTTTTAAAACATAAACAATTATTTCAGCTGCAGTCTTTCCTCAGCACACTGCACTGCATTTTATATTGTGTTTAATGTTGCGAGCATTTAACTAATACAAATTCCTTGTTAATGCAGCGTATACTTTCTACCAAACTGCTGAGCAGGCTATGAATGGAATCAGAATCGTCTTTGATCCAATCATCTGAGCTCTAAATGTCTTGTCACTCTGAAAACACTGACTGGAACTCAAATGGTACCGAACCCTTCACTAGTGACCATCCTGAGCTGTGACATCAATGACATGTATTTCTTATTTAAAGCTTATTTTAAGCTGGTGGAAAGGTGCTGTCCGCATCCAAAAGGAACTTAATGTAAGATTGAGACTGTAGAGTAAAGTCTGCCCATTAAGATGGTTTCCACTGGTTATACCCAGCTACCAGAAATATGTTATAAGAACATTTTACTAACATTCCCAATAGACAGGTTAGGTTAGGTCAGGTTAGACGACCATATTGCGGATGAAAACGAGGCTGTGAGGGATAGACTTAGTCTTTACAATGGCATCCACTGTATAAACACATATAGTTCACAACTCAACTTTTATGGAGTTTTTGTCTACTGAACGTTTTTTTCGGAGACGTTTCGTCAGTTAAACAAATCAGTATGTTGTTAAATAACAGTACCAATCCATTGAACGCACTGTAATTCTATCCCTCATAAGGTCTATTAAGTTATGAAAACTTTATTACTGAATGATCTCTGAATGTTTAAAATGTCCATTTTTTAAATGTTTTAAAACATTGCATTCTGCAAACATTATTGGAATGTTTTAATTTTTCATGTTCTTTGAACATTCTAAAAGAAGTAGTAACATTTAAAAAACGTTAGATGAACGTCCAACTAAAACATAACGTATAAATAACATTTTTGTGCTAACTTTTTGAGAACATTACTAAATATCAGATAACTTTGAACGAACATTCTATTAATGTTACTGGAAGCACTTTTGTTCATAACTTGCCAGAACATTAAGTTCCGAGAACGTTCCCTGTTAGCTGGTTAGGTTGGTCTGGTTGGATAGTTTAGAGGGGTTTTGGGGTCATGTGAGCTGTGAGACCACCTAAAACCAGCTTTTGCCAGAAAACCAAATCTTGTGCTACTTCAAATCTTCCATTTATGTCAAAAATGCTACAAAAAGTTGTCCACCCAACATGCTCTTTCTCTAGTAACGTTAATAGAACGTTTGTTCAGAGTTATCTGGTCTTTAATAATGTTCTCAAAATGTTAGCACAAAAACATCATCTATACATCGTTCATGAACTGGGTTTTTTTCTCAAACATTTTAGTTGGACGTTCATCTAACATTTTTAAATGTAACTGCTAGTTTCAGAATGTTCAGAGAACATTCAAAAGTAACGTTCCAATAATGTTTGCAAAATGGAATGTTTCCTTATCATTTGCATAACCAAGAAAAAACGTTTTTAAAACATTTAAAAACAGTATTTTTTGATTGTTCAGAGAACATTTAGAAATAGTGTTTTCATAACTTAATGGGAACACATTTGTGTTAGCTGGAATGAAGTATTTCAGTCAAGGTACCAGCACTGAGCTTTCTTTCATAATAATAATAGTCCTTCTTTTACTCACAGAGATTCCAGACGGTCCTGGAGATCCAGGGACACCAGACTCTCCACGGGGTCCTTGAGCTCCCTCGGGTCCCCGGGCTCCGGTAGGTCCTGCTTCACCCTATGAAAGATGAGAAACAACATGATACAAACTACTTGTGTGTTTTTAGCATGACTATTTCTTCTCAAGAACAGATAATTTCCAGTGCCTGGGCTGTACATTAATCTGCATTAAAAAGTGTTCATAAACCTGCAGATTATTACTACATTTGTTGCTTGAATTATAGTCTTAATAGCAGGAAAGTGAGACTCACAATATTCCTCATTTAAATAATTCATACGCAGAATAAAGGGGCGGGGCCTGGTTGAGTTAGTTAGTAGTGTGTTGAAACTGGCGGTTATGGTAAAGGGCGGGACATTTCCCAAACTTGACCAATCACAACACACTGGTCAAGCCGACCAATCAGAGCACATTGTGCTTTTCAGAAGGAGGGGCTTCATAGAGACAGGAACTAAACAGAGCGTTACTGACAGACTGGGAAGAGAGGAGCTGCAACAACGGAGAATATGGGGAAATAATCAACATTCAAGCAGGAAAACCTGTTCTAGTAGAGCCTAAAAAACAACATCAAGATTTGCTGTTTTTGGTATCTTCAGCTTGTTACAAGGCATGCATAAAAATACCAAAAACTAGTGCATCATTAATAATGACACGTGACAGGAGCTGAAAATAAAGCCGTGTAAACGGCTCATTAGCGACAGAGAAAGGAAGAATTAAGAGCTGTCACACCTTAGCACCGGGGGATCCTGGGAAACCGGACGCTCCAGCCGGACCGACTGGACCCTGTTAACAGAAACAGCACGAGGTGAATAAAATGAACATTCATTTAGAGCTACAACAACAGATGATGATGAAGTCTCAAACCTACAGGAGGACCAGCAGAGCCGGGCAAACCATCATTCCCACGAGCACCCTGATCAAACACAGACACAACAGACACTTCAAATAATCAACATCCTCACACAATCCACAAGCAGCTTGGTGAACTGAACATAAGAATGTTTAAATACTGTTATTTTGCAAGCTGGTGATATTGGTTACCATATTATTGATATCACTATCAGAAACACAGCATATATGACGTCTCATATGACGAAGAAGAGGACTATTCAATCTATTCAAATTACTTTATTATTATAACTGTAGGCTTTCGAAAATAATTGTATATTTCGACTCAAATAAACATATCATGCTGCTGTACCGTTGTTTATGATTATGAAATTCTAGTTTTATTCTTCTAGTCATTTATCTACAGTGGCCAGTCAAATGCAAATGTCCCAAACACAAAGGAAGTACATCATATTGCTTACTTCCCACGTCTGAAAATAACATGGATACAGGGAACCACACTGCAAAAAAATATTTTTGTCTTGTTTTCCAGTACAAATATCTAAACATTCTTAAATCAAGATACATTTACTTGAGAAGCAAAATGACAAGATATTAAGTCCTGTTTACTGTAAAATGCTAAAAAAAAAAAAAGTATTTTTGCTTAAAATAAGAGCAAATATCTGCATGTGAGGTCAGAAAAATAATCTTGTTCAACAGTTTAAAATGAAGAAATGAAGATAAGCCTTAACTCACTTTAATTTGATCATCTTTTCAGAAAGCAAGACTTAATTTCTTAGGGGCCGTTCACACAGAATGTGATTTCCATTCCACTGATTTTCAATGTAAACACGCGCTAGATGGACGTCTTTAATCATTGCCCTCACGTCTCACGTCTTTTGCAGCATCTCGCTCATGACACAGGCTGCGTTTAAAATCTCCCCTATACCCTCATTCACTATGTTAGCCTTACTGTTATCTGTAAGCTATGTGTGCTCCAAAACAAAGACACAATCCACATTTAGAAGATATAAGCATTCAAAATGTACAGTCTCTCACTTCCGCCAATATGGATCAATGATTTTGATGACATCTCATCAGATTACCTGTCCAATCAAATGCTCTCTAGAATCTGAAGCCCCGCCCCCTACATTATAAACAGACGCTGAAGCTACAGCTGAAAATGGTCACTGTTATTTACTGTTTTCTACATGTTGAATGACACATAGTGCACTATATAGGGGATAGGGAACGATTCAGACAGTGTAAATATGCTTTCCATTGGGGTGAATGAAGTCTGGTTTCACGTTAGTGTCCCGTGAACTGCCGCAGCTCCGGTCCAGAGACACGATAGTACAGAGCGGATCATGTGATCGAGACGGTCCAGAGACACGACAGCACAGAGCAGATCATGTGATCGAGTCGGTCCAGAGACACGAGAGCACAGAGCGGATCATGTGATGAGTCAGTCCAGAGACACGATAGTACAGAGCGGATCATGTGATGAGTCAGTCCAGAGACACGAGAGCACAGAGCGGATCATGTGATCGAGTCGGTCCAGAGACACGATAGTACAGAGCGGATCATGTGATCGAGACGGTCCAGAGACACGACAGCACAGAGCGGATCATGTGATCGAGTCGGTCCAGAGACACGACAGCACAGAGCGGATCATGTGATCGAGTCGGTCCAGAGACACGAGAGCACAGAGCGGATCATGTGATCGAGTCGGTCCAGAGACACGACAGCACAGAGCGGATCATGTGATCGAGTCGGTCCAGAGACACGACAGCACAGAGCGGATCATGTGATCGAGTCGGTCCAGAGACACGATAGCACAGAGCGGATCATGTGATCGAGTCGGTCCAGAGACACGACAGCACAGAGCGGATCATGTGATCGAGTCGGTCCAGAGACATGATAGTACAGAGCGGATCATGTGATCGAGTCGGTCCAGAGACACGACAGCACAGAGCGGATCATGTGATCGAGTCGGTCCAGAGACACGATAGCTCAGAGCGGATCATGTGATCGAGTCGGTCCAGAGACACGACAGCACAGAGCGGATCATGTGATCGAGTTGGTCCAGAGACACGACAGCACAGAGCGGATCATGTGATCGAGACGGTCCAGAGACACGATAGTACAGAGCAGATCATGTGATGAGTCAGTCCAGAGACACGACAGCACAGAGCGGATCATGTGATCGAGTCGGTCCAGAGACACGATAGCTCAGAGCGGATCATGTGATCGAGTCGGTCCAGAGACACGATTGTACAGAGCGGATCATGTGATCGAGTCGGTCCAGAGACACGACAGCACAGAGCGGATCATGTGATCGAGTCGGTCCAGAGACACGATAGCTCAGAGCGGATCATGTGATCGAGACGGTCCAGAGACACGATAGTACAGAGCAGATCATGTGATGAGTCAGTCCAGAGACACGATAGTACAGAGCGGATCATGTGATCGAGTTGGTCCAGAGACATGATAGTACAGAGCAGATCATGTGATGAGTCAGTCCAGAGACACGACAGCACAGAGCGGATCATGTGATCGAGTCGGTCCAGAGACACGATAGCTCAGAGCGGATCATGTGATCGAGTCGGTCCAGAGACACGATAGTACAGAGCAGATCATGTGATCGAGTCAGTCCAGAGACACGACAGCACAGAACGGATGATGTGATCGAGTCGGTCCAGAGACACGATAGCTCAGAGCGGATCATGTGATCGAGTCGGTCCAGAGACACGATTGTACAGAGCGGATCATGTGATCGAGTCGGTCCAGAGACACGACAGCACAGAGCGGATCATGTGATCGAGTCGGTCCAGAGACACGATAGCTCAGAGCGGATCATGTGATGAGTCAGTCCAGAGACACGACAGCACAGAGCGGATCATGTGATCGAGTCGGTCCAGAGACATGATAGTACAGAGCAGATCATGTGATGAGTCAGTCCAGAGACACGACAGCACAGAGCGGATCATGTGATCGAGTCGGTCCAGAGACACGATAGCTCAGAGCGGATCATGTGATCGAGTCGGTCCAGAGACACGATAGTACAGAGCAGATCATGTGATCGAGTCGGTCCAGAGACACGATAGTACAGAGCAGATCATGTGATTGAGTCGGTCCAGAGACACGAGAGCACAGAGCGGATCATGTGATCGAGACGGTCCAGAGACACGATAGTACAGAGCAGATCATGTGATTGAGTCGGTCCAGAGACACGATAGCTCAGAGCGGATCATGTGATCGAGTCGGTCCAGAGACACGAAAGCACAGAGCGGATCATGTGATCGAGACGGTCCAGAGACACGAGAGCACAGAGCGGATCATGTGATCGAGTCGGCCCCGTTTGAATTCTGCACACAATGCTGTGTTTTAAAGCGATATGGAGGAGATTAGGAGGAGAAACGGTTAGAGATTAGCAGGAAACTGTGGCTTTAACGAGCTCAACGGCTCTGGCCGAGCTGTGATATAAACTAAACGCTATTGGCTATTTTACAAAAGGGGAGGAGCTGTTCGATATGTCAGCTGTCTTCCTGTTTCAGTGGAAATTACGTCAACACATTGAATAATGCTGCGCGTTTCAAGGCATTTCAGTGGGGCTTTAAGAATGTTTAGATATTTGTATTGGAAAACAAGACAAAAATACTAAATAAGAAAATGATTTTTCGCAGTGAAGTGAGGTACCGCAAATATGGAGGCCAACCATGACAAGCAGTGACTTATTATCTACTGATATAGATGAAAAAATATTTATGAAACTATTTATAAAATATTTGACAGTGAGCTACAGAGGAAAGCCTTATAGAATGAAAGTTATTGAAGTGATTCTTACAGCAGATCCAGATGGTCCTGGACGGCCCCTTTCACCAGGCAAACCGCGTGGACCCTGAGAAACAACACACACACAGCAGTCATTCATCAAGTGAATATTAACAGTCTCAAATGTTTTCCCAAAAGATTCCTTTGGAGAAATAATAACGAGTCAATTGTTGAATAAGGAGAGTTGCTCAGTTCAATATGATCGAGTTCATACTGAGATCTCTGACTTTTGAAGACTTTGGTACCTTTGCAACATTATTGAGCACACAGTTTCAGACATTACTGAGATCGGAAACTCTAGAGAAGACACATCTGATATTACTTCAGAGTCTCCATTCGCTCGCCATTTAATCTCATTGCTGTCTTCACTGCAAAACAATGATGTTCTTCCTCAGTATTTTTGTCTAAATATCTAAATATTCTTAAATCAAGATACATTTACTGGAGAAGCAAAACGACTTCAGATGTTAAGACTTGCTTTATGAAAAAATTAAGTGAGTTTATGCTCAAAATATGTACAAGTATCTACTAGTGGGGTCAGAAAGAAAATCAAAGGGAAAACAAGATTATTTTTCTGACCCCACTTTTTTCGTTTTAAGCAAAAACTCACTTCACTTCTCAGTAAACTAGAGTTAATATCTTAAGTTATGTTGCTTCTCAAGTAAATATATCTTGATTAAGTAGATATTCGTACTGGAAAACCAGACAAAAATACTTTTTTAGTAAGAAAATCATTTCTGCAGTGTAGTTCTTAAGAGATCTTATGTGTTTCTCTTTTCTGGGAATTTGGTTGCAATATTTGTAATGCCATCTTTATTGTCTCATCTATGCTGACAAATGTGATTTTTCTAAACTCATGGCAGTTTATTGAGCACTTGAGATGCTCTTGGTCAGACGAACTGACTCTGTGTGTACTGGTGTTTGTTTGAATCTGACATTTGATCAGTGTTGAAAACATACTGCAGCTGTATCTGTTATAAATGAAATTTTAGTGAAGTTGAACAAACACCTACCATCGGTCCAGGAGCACCACTTTCTCCAGAAGAGCCAGACTCGCCCTGACAGAGACAGACAGACAGAGACGGGTCAAACACTGAACTACTCTTATATGTGATGATGGAAAGGTGATTTGTGAAGGTCATACTTTTGCCCCAACGGCTCCAGACTCTCCTTTAGCACCATCGAGACCTGAATATCCCTACAAACACCACATATCAACACATTAAGTAACACTGTTTACACTTCAAATCATGCATAATTACAGCATTATGGCAAGACACTACAGGCAAAATATTTTTTTTCATCCACTGGTCAATTTTGAGGTCTTCTTACAGACTAGTGAAAAAAAAAAACATAAAATACACATTTAAGTGTTTATTTCATTACATTTTATCTAATTGCGTCTGTAGATTTCAATTCCAATACATCTTTAAAGGCGGTGAGTTTTATTGCTATCTGTATTCTGAAGGTTTGCTCATATATCATTCACCCTGATTTATACAAAATTGTATTCCTAAAAATGAGGTGAAAATGAGGAGAAATTTTTTTCTTTGTCTGTTGACAGTATTTTCTATGGAAGCTTGTTTCTGCCATGGAATAAAACAATTTAAAAGGTAACTGCGACTTTATCTCACAATTCTGACTTTTTTTCCCCCAGAACTGTGAGATATAAACTCGCAATTACGAGTTATAAAGTCCAATTCTGGGGAAAATTCTCAGAATTGCGAGTTTGTATCTCACAATTCTCACTTTATAACTTGCAATTGCGACTTTTTAAAGCACAATTCAGATTTTTTTCTCAGAATTGTGCGATAAAAACTCACAATTACCTTTTGTATTTTTTATTCTGTGGCGGAAACAAGCTTCCATAATTTTCTGATTTATGGAGTGATAAAAATAGATATCCAAAATGGAAAAACCCTGTTAAAAACATTTAAACAAAATGTCAATAAAACATAAAAAAGAAATTTGAACCTGGTTTAATCCAATGGTCAGATTTCTGTCCTGGAAAATTAGGTAATGCCTAATTTGCATATTTAAACATTTCAGAAAACTTGTAATACAAAACAATAACAGTAGGGCTTTTCACACTACTCTTAAAGGGATAGTTCACCCAAAAAAGGACAATTCTGTCATCATTTACTCACCCTCAAGTTGTTCCAAACCTACAGGTTTGGAACAACTTGAGGGTGAGTAAATGATGAATTTTCCTTTTTGGGTGAACTATCCCTTTAAACCCAGGTTATCGTCGTTCTCATCATTCAATCAATGACACTGGCACCGCAAATATGCAAATAAGAACATTTACCCAGGGTTTAGGGATATGAAACAGCAGTTTATGAATACCCAAGATAAATTGTTATCCCCCGGGTAAATTATGAGCAATTCAAAAAGTGAAGCAAAGTAACCCAGGATTACCCGGGTTTAGAATGACACAGGGTAAAGTGTGAAAAGCCCTATTTGTACCCTGTTCACCTGTAGTGTCTTGCCTTTAAGAGACTGACCAGCACATGAGCACATGATGAAAAAGTGCACTAACTCTGTGTCCCTTGATTCCAGGTAGACCCGGTGTTCCTGGGAATCCACGAGCTCCCTGTGTTTAGAGAGAGAGAGAGAGAGAGAGAGAGAGAGAGGTATGAGGTGAATGGAAGTATTCAGACGTCTCTTCTTTCTTTCCCTGGCCTGAGGCCACAGCAGCGTCTCACATCTGGGCAAAAGCTTGAGTGCTGCGGGCAGCCGTCACTGCATCTCTGCACTTCTCACATGGATGGATCAAACACTTCAACGCTGTTTCAATTTAAAATGGTTCACCTGAGGTCCAGTGGGTCCACGTTCACCACTTTTCCCAGATTTGCCAGGTTCGCCCTACAAAGTGAAAAACAGAGATTTCATACACGCAGCTTAAAATCAAACGCAGCAGATACTGACGACAGACGTTTTTTCCAGCGAGTGCTACTGTGCTCAAATGTCATCTTGTGGCAGAAAAGTGTAACTACAAACCCAACAGGAAAAGAAAGATTTGCATTTATGCTTCTGTATCAAAGCTGCAGTTAAGCTGGGAACTTTTAGACAACACATTTCTCACACTTATTTATATCTACAGTGCTTTATGCAATAAGATCTAGCCAAAGCAGCTTCACAGTAATAAACAGGAAAATAATGTTTCAAACTTAATCAAAAACAAATTCCCTGTACAGACACTAACATTGTCATTATTCATCTCAATTCTGTTCAGATACTGTCAGTGCAGTTACATCAATAATACAACAAAGTTACGAATTTTAACTGTCATTTTAAACCCCATTTAATAGACATTTGCTGCAGTACTGATGCAAGTGACTTTAAGACACTTGTCTGTGCCTGTTGTGTTCAGACAGAAATCTTTCAGTGTGTCATGTGTGATGTGGGCAAGAGAAATGGAAGGAATGGAGTCTGAAGAGAAGAACAGCTGGAGTCACCAGGACTAAGAAAAACACCTTCGGGAAAATTCACAGAATTGCAACGTGCTGTTTGGTGGGTGATTTGATCAGATCTTTACAGAACATATGAGGATGAATATTACACAAATAAGAGTGTAAGCAGGTTAATCGTAAGGCAGCTTACAAATGCTGACGTGAGGCGTGAGAATACTTACATCATCCCCTGGTTTTCCTGCGGGACCAGAAGGGCCACGAGGACCCATTGGGCCCTATCAAGAGAAAAAGAAAAATGTCAAATTATAGAGGTCAGAACATGTGAACGATATGAGATATGAGTAAAAAATACTGCTTTCAAACTTCATGCATGTTAAGAACAATGCTAAAGTGTATTCAGTGCTGACTATGTGCTTTGTGAATTAAAAAATGGTAGCACTTTACAATAAGGTCCCATTAGATAAGGCATTAACTAACAATGAGCAATATATCTGATACAGCATTTATTAATGTTTTTTAATGTTAAAAAAACTGTTATTTACATTTCACATTAGCTCAGGAGCATTAATTAATATCAAAAAGCACCTATTATGCTTGTTTCCATGTTCATATTGCTGTTTGATCATGAAAAAGCTCTGCAAAGTTCCAAAGTCCCTCCAGTGGGAGTTATTCTCTATATCAGTGTCACTGTTTCTGAACTCTCTGAAACGCCTCCATTGTAGTCTGGAGTTTTCTTCCATGAACGAACACGTCACAATATTCCTCATTTAAATAATTCATACGCAGAATAAAGGGGCCTGGTTGAGTTAGCTAGTAGTGTGTTGAAACTGGCGGTTATGGTAAGGGGCGGGACATTTCCTAAACACACTGGAAGCGCTTGACCGATCACAACACACTGCTCCAGATGACCAATCAGAGCACATTGTGCTTTTCAGAAGGAGGGGCTTCATAGAGACAGGAACTAAGCAAAGCGTTACTGACAGACTGGGAAGAGAGGAGCCGCAACAATGGAGAATATGGGGAAATAATCAACATTCAAGCAGGAAAACCTGTTCTAGTAGAGCCCAAAAACAACATCAAGACTGTAAAAGGCATAATATGACCCTGTTTAACAGATACAATGTATTAGTATTAGTTGAAATTAACACTAACTAAGATTAATAAAACACTAAGAAGTATTATTCAGTGTTTGTTCATGTGAAACAAATGGAACCTTATTGTAGTGTTACCAAAGAATTCATAAAACGAGAGCACTGGAGCCAGTGATGTGCAACTCACTGACCTAAACTCAAGATCTAAAGAGGCTTATTATGATTAGGATTATTACGGCTAAATGAAGTGGCATTTGCACACTGGGAGTTTGACTGTAATCATCAGTAATGGGGGTTTTTTCAGGTCTTTTGGATACGTACAGATGATCCGGGCTCTCCGGCTTCTCCAGGGTTGCCTTGAAATCCTTGTGGGCCCTGCAGAAAATAGAGAACGAATTCAGATCACAGACCGTCAGTCCAGTCTCATGCCAGAAACAATATTTATATGATCAGTATGTGTACAGTGAGAAGAAGTATTATTAGACTGCTGGAGTAAAAGCCGCTTCTGACTGAAACACAGGATGCATGTGTGTATAGTCACATACCTTTTCCAAGAATTTCACTTAGTTTTAATGTAACCCTGGATATAAACGGTATATTTGATAACAAGATAACCTTATTTAATTTAATATGAAATTAATATGAAAAATACATATTGTCTATGTGGAAGAAAGAGATGAATTATCTGCTTGCATGATGGTAGGGAAAAGCCCTACATTCTTAAACTATGTCCTAACCAGACGCAACGCGATAAGATTCCAGCAATTTGTCTGATTACACCAGATCGGATGTGACAAAATCAATCAAAAATCACAGCCAATCAGAAGAGAGTGTGGGAGGAGTCTCTCTGCAAGCGCACTGCACTCATAACCAAATCAATCAAAAATCACAGCCAATCAAAAGAGTGTGTGGGCGGAGTCTCTCTGCAAGCGCACTGCACTCACAACAAAATCAATCAAAAATCACAGCCAATCAGAAGAGAGTGTGGGCGGAGTCTCTCTGCAAGCGCACTGCACTCACAACAAAATCAATCAAAAATCACAGCCAATCAGAAGAGAGTGTGGGCGGAGTCTCTCTGCAAGCGCACTGCACTCACAACAAAATCAATCAAAAATCACAGCCAATCAGAAGAGTGTGTGGGCGGAGTCTCTCTGCAAGCGCACTGGACTCACAACGAAATCAATCAAAATTCACAGCCAATCAGAAGAGAGTGTGGGCGGAGTCTCTCTGCAAGTGCACTGGACTCACAACAAAATCAATCAAAAATCACAGCCAATCAGAAGAGAGTGTGGGCGGAGTCTCTCTGCAAGCGCACTGGACTCACAACGAAATCAATCAAAATTCACAGCCAATCAGAAGAGAGTGTGGGCGGAGTCTCTCTGCAAGCGCACTGGACTCACAACAAAATCAATCAAAATTCACAGCCAATCAGAAGAGTGTGTGGGCGGAGTCTCTCTGCAAGCGCACTGCACTCATAACCAATCAAAAATCACAGCCAATCAGAAGAGAGTGTGGGCGGAGTCTCTCTGCAAGCGCACTGCACTCACAACAAAATCAATCAAAAATCACAGCCAATCAGAAGAGTGTGTGGGCGGAGTCTCTCTGCAAGCGCACTGCACTCACAACAAAATCAATCAAAAATCACAGCCAATCAGAAGAGTTGGTGGGCAGAGTCTCTCTGCAAGCACACTGCACTCACAACAAAAATCAAAAATCACAGCCAATCAGAAGAGAGTGTGGGCGGAGTCTCTCTGCAAGCACACTGCACTCACAACAAAATCAATCAAAAATCACAGCCAATCAGAAGAGAGTGTGGGCGGAGTCTCTCTGCAAGCACACTGCACTCACAACAAAATCAATCAAAAATCACAGCCAATCAGAAGAGAGTGTGGGCGGAGTCTCTCTGCAAGCGCACTGCACTCACAACAAAATCAATCAAAATTCACAGCCAATCAGAAGAGTGTGTGGGCGGAGTCTCTCTGCAAGCGCACTGGACTCACAACAAAATAAATCAAAAATCACAGCCAATCAGAAGAGTGTGTGAGCAGAGTCTCTCTGCAAGTGCACTGCACTCACAACAAAATCAATCAAAAATCACAGCCAATCAGAAGAGTATGTGGGCGGAGTCTCTCTGCAAGCGTACTGCACTCACAACAAAATCAATCAAAAATCACAGCCAATCAGAAGAGTGTGTGGGCGGAGTCTCTCTGCACTCACAACAAAATCAATCAAAAATCACAGCCAATCAGAAGAGTGTGTGGGCGGAGTCTCTCTGCAAGCGCACTGCACTCATAACCAAATCAATCAAAAATCACAGCCAATCAGAAGAGAGTGTGGGCGGAGTCTCTCTGCAAGCGCACTGCACTCACAACAAAATAAATAAAAAATCACAGCCAATCAGAAGAGTGTGTGGGCGGAGTCTCTCTGCAAGCGCACTGCACTCATAACCAAATCAATCAAAAATCACAGCCAATCAGAAGAGAGTGTGGGCGGAGTCTCTCTGCAAGCGCACTGCACTCACAACAAAATCAATCAAAATCACAGCCAATCGGAAGAGTGTGTGGGCGGAGTCTCTCTGCAAGCGCACTGCACTCACAACAAAATCAATCAAAAATCACAGCCAATCAGAAGAGTGTGTGGGCGGAGTCTCTCTGCAAGCGCACTGCACTCATAACCAAATCAATCAAAAATCACAGCCAATCAGAAGAGAGTGTGGGCGGAGTCTCTCTGCAAGCGCACTGCACTCACAACAAAATCAATCAAAATCACAGCCAATCGGAAGAGTGTGTGGGCGGAGTCTCTCTGCAAGCGCACTGCACTCACAACAAAATCAATCAAAAATCACAGCCAATCAGAAGAGTGTGTGGGCGGAGTCTCTCTGCAAGCGCACTGCACTCACAACAAAATAAATAAAAAATCACAGCCAATCAGAAGAGTGTGTGGGCGGAGTCTCTCTGCAAGCGCACTGCACTCACAACAAAATAAATCAAAATTCACAGCCAATCAGAAGAGTGTGTGGGCGGAGTCTCTCTGCAAGCGCACTGCACTCACAACAAAATAAATAAAAAATCACAGCCAATCAGAAGAGAGTGTGGGCGGAGTCTCTCTGCAAGCGCACTGCACTCACAACAAAATAAATAAAAAATCACAGCCAATCAGAAGAGTGTGTGGGCGGAGTCTCTCTGCAAGCGCACTGCACTCACAACAAAATAAATCAAAATTCACAGCCAATCAGAAGAGTGTGTGGGCGGAGTCTCTCTGCAAGCGCACTGCACTCACAACAAAATAAATAAAAAATCACAGCCAATCAGAAGAGTGTGTGGGCGGAGTCTCTCTGCAAGCGCACTGCACTCACAACAAAATAAATAAAAAATCACAGCCAATCAGAAGAGTGTGTGGGCGGAGTCTCTCTGCAAGCGCACTGCACTCACAACAAAATAAATAAAAAATCACAGCCAATCAGAAGAGTGTGTGGGCGGAGTCTCTCTGCAAGCGCAGTGCACTCGCAACAAAATCGATACCTGTTACAAAATCGAAGTACCTAATAAAGTTCATAGATATTGCACTATTTTCACAACATTATTAAAACACATACTGAGTAACTGAAACAATCTTTGTCATTAAACACTCTTCTTTGTTCACACTGAGTTCACAGTTCAACATTCTTGTTTCTGTTCATTTACTTTCAAGATCTGAGGTCTAGATCTATTGTTGCTTTCAGTACGTCTGTAAAGGTCTCGCAAAATGATATTCAAACTCACAATAAATTCTGTTTATTTAAATATCTGTTTAAAGCACATAATCACTACCTGAGATTATCAATTGTCATACTTTGTATGTTGTTGTTCCAGCTGGGACGTCTTGGAAATGAAAGAGTTTCTCAAATTGGATTGTCACATATCACGTTAGGACAAAACTCGGAACATGGAAAAGATTCCTTTTATCACGTCGTATCTCATTAGGACACATTTTTAGAAACCTTAAAGGGTTCCGTCAAACGCTTCACAAATAGAACCTTTTAAGGGTTCCCATCATTTTATGGATTTAGTTTTAATTAATTTTCTTTTAATTAATTTTTCATTTTAATTACATTAATTGAATTAAACATACTTTATCACTAGAAAAAAATGAAATAACCCATTAAACATAAAAGTATTATGTAGTCATTTAAGTAATTTCTCCTTATATGGAACCTTTTTGGCATGAAGGGTTCTTTAAAATTGAGTCAAGAACCCAAGAGTTCTATATGGAATCTTTTTTTCAGAGATTGTATAGCTTACAGAGAGGACGCCGACTACTAGTGCAAGTGTGTGTGTGAGAGGTTATTATTAACTTTGGGAAGCCAAGTGTCATCTTACACATGCTATTTTTGCATGTCTTTCAAAGGATAAAAATTCACATTTACATTACTTATTATTGTATATGTATGCCACACAGATGAGGTGTTTGTTGAGGAAATACACTCACGGGAGATCCATTGGGGCCTGGTGGTCCTCGTGGACCCATCGGACCCTGAAGAACAAACATAAGAACAGAAATCAATAAATCTGTTCACAGTGATATAATGAGACACAATGAGACGCTGTGGGTTATATCTTAATGTCTTTATCTTGAGAGTCTTCATGGGAAACGTTACCTAGCAGAGCCCTCAGGACATCCGAGCGACTCGCTGAAGCAGAAACACCGAGATTCCACACACTCACAAATCAGCTTAAGCGCTTTAAACCCTTGTGACTTACCAGCAATTAAATGTTTCAGAGATTTTTCGTCAATGACATGAAGGAGAGTGACAACTGGTGCACTGCATCACCACATGACAATAATGCAGGGGGGAAAAACATCAGCTATGGTCAAACAGGTAATGATTATTATGGTTTTGAACCTGACTGATTTTCCACATTAAGCAGTGCTTTTGCATTTGAGTATTTTAATGATATTTATTGACTTTTATTTAAACATCTTAGCTGATATTTGGATGTATGTTACTAACAAAACCAAAAGTGGCAAGCAAAGAAAATGTAGGATATTTAGGTAGCTTCTCCCGAAACCACAGGAAAATCACACGTGATGAAATGAGGCTGAGCTCCTGAATGCCTCCTAGTGTTTAAAGAGACGGATATATACGTGTATGCAGTGGGAGTTTCCCAGAGCTATCAAAACACGCTATGTGTTCCTGCACGTCACATAATTGAGCCTGTGAAGGAGCTTATGGAATCTTCTTATGTCAGTCAGGACACAAAAATATACTTTCTGATGTTTGCATGCTGGCAGAAAAATGAGGGCGCACTTTATTTTACAGTACGTGTACTTACAGTGTACCTAAGTAAGTACTGGATAATACAAGGTAACTACATGGCTTAAGGTTAGGTTTAGGAGTAGGAGTAGTTATTACCCAGTTATTATAATTACTATAATAAGTACATAGTATGTACATTCACTGTTTAAAAAAATTGCAGCCTTAAATTAAGTACAATCAACTTGGATGTTTAAGTCATTTCAACTTAAAAAAATGAGTTGACTTGTAAAAAATGTTGAAAATTGCTCAGCTTATTTTGATGCATTAAAGCAATGTAAAAACATATGATGTCATAACTTATTGATCACATTTTTTTTTACAGTGTGGGGAACAGGATTGTAAAACAAAGTGCTACCAAAAATGAGCATGTTCCGAAACTCATCATCTAAGTACTTTATTTGGATTCTATAAAGAGCCTTTGTGAATTAATTGAATATTAAAAAAATTGACCCATTTTTAGCCTGTTAACTGTCAGTGTTTATTGCCTTTTTTCCTTATAATTCGAAAACTTAAACACTCACAAATTATCGTTTTGAAATTGGACATTGCATTAACAAGGAAACTACTTTAAATCCTTTAAGTGTGCTTCATTTTTGTGATATCAACTTCAAATTTGGAACACAACTTGGTTAGACATATGGCTTTGATTTGAAAAATGTTTAGTTCAGCATGTTTGCCTTACAGTAAACTTAAACTTCGATAACTTTTGTACACTTTCATTTTTATTGTAGACTTAAGTGCTTTTCTCTTTAAAAAGAGACCAGCATTAGATCTGTATTTAAGTTCAGATCTGTATTCAAAAAGGGGGGTGACAGTTAACAGGTTAAACATGGTTATCAAATCCGTTTTAATGACTCTACCTTTAGCCCTTACAGTCCTCACCACTGGAAGTAGTTTTTCGGTTTTATTTTTTAATACACTGTTTTCTTGGATAGACAATGAAAAAGAGGTGGGAAATCATTAGGGAGGGTGGTTGCAAGCCGGGCTTGAACCTGCATCACCCACATGAGCCGCTCGTGTGCATAAAGATGTCACCAGAAAAATCACCAACTAATAGAAAATGAATGATTTCAGTTTACTTTGTCATATAGTAAATTACTAGGGCAATCGTGGGCTTTATTGCACAGGATATGCACTGTGAGAAAGCCAGGCTTTTGCTTAAATTGCAAAAAAATTATGTTCTTTTACAGTGTTTCTGTCTTGTTTTCCAGCACAAATATCTAAACATTCTTAAATCAAGATCCATTTATTGGAGAAGCAACATGACTGAAATTCTTAAGTCTTGTTTAATGAAAAAAGTCAAGAAAATTAAGTGAGTTTATGCTGAAAACAAGAACAAGTATCTGTCAATGGGGTCAGAAAAATACACTTAATTCAGGGAAAACAAGTTTATTTGTTCTGGTTTTAAGCAAATACTCACTTAGTTTTGATACATTTTTCCAAAAACAAGACTTTATATCTTGTCATTTTGCTTCTCAAGTAAATGTGTCTTCATTTAAGAATTTTTAGATATTTGTACTGGAAAACAAGACAAAAATACTGAGGAAGAAAATATTTTTTGCACCGATGACACTCTTATTATTATGCTTGTATTGTGATTTTTGCTCTTCGACTAGTTTCAAAGTTATTTTTAATGAAAATTATAGAAAAAGATACAATTAGTTAATGTATTATTATTATGTAATTGAAAGTACTATATAATTAAATTGTATAAACAAAATAAACATTTAAAGTCAAAAGTGTTCAATAGTATTTTTTTCATCTTTGGTATCGAAATTGGTATCAAGATTGTTGCATTTCACGGGTATTAGAATCAGATCGTTACACTTTGAACCGCAAACAAAACCAAACATGAGGCCAGTGAAGATTCACAGCTCTACACAGTACAATTTTAAATAGCAAAAGACGATGATACTAGGATAAGCACCCACCATTGGTCCTTGCATCACTCCCATCTGTGCTCCTCCTGCTTTGTCATCAAATCCACCAGCCATCTGAGAGGCAAAGTTCTGAAAAAGAGCAAAATCATTCGGCATCGTCAGAATGTAAAACGTAAATACAATTCACAAATCCACATATTCCTTGAGTGAGATAAAGATAAACACATTTATCTTCCGGGAACTAATTTATATGCAGAATAAAGGGGCGGGGCCTGGTTGAGTTAGTTAGTAGTGTGTTGAAACTGGCGGTTATGGTGAGGGGCGGGACATTTCCCAAACACGCTGAAAGCGCTTGACCAATCACAACACACTGATCCAGCCAACCAATCAGAGCACATTGTGCTTTTCAGAAGGAGGGGCTTCATAGAGACAGGAACTAAACAGGGGTGCGTTTCCCGTACAACGGCGTTACTTACTGCTTAACTACCATAGTACGATGCATCGTTGAAGAAATCAACTAGCTAGTCACGACTGTTTCCCGAAATCGTACTGTCACAAATCTGTCGTTCAACCACGTTGGTTAATGATGTCACGCAGGTGGTGGAGTAATAACTGCTTTAAATGAATTAGTTTGAGATCGAATTCATGCTAGATTTTTTGCTATAAATTATGGACATGGCATCTGAGAACTAATTCTTATTTTTCTCAGTTATTTTGCTTTATTTCCAGATTTAATCACAGGCTCGTTCTTACGTACTAGAACACGTAGGCTACGCACATGGGCACGCTTCAAAAACGGTGCTTTAAATCTCTTGACAAACTAAAAGACATAAATGACATTTGTATGTATTCGAAATAAAAGATATAGATTGTACTAAATGTCAACTTGCTTATTTTGCTCAAGGTAAGGCTTTATTAAGTCCACATGTCATACAAACAAGAAACTCTGCTTCTAACCACAGGTCGAGAGCTGTCGTTCCAACCACTCAACTTTGCGACGCTGTTTACGATGGTTTCGGGAAACACCGACTCGTTGAACTATGTTGATAACGACGGAACTTGCGACCATAGTTGGCTAACAATGCGTTTGGGAAACGCACCCCAGAGCGTCACTGACAGACTGGGAAGAGACGAGCTGCAACAATGGAGAATATGGGGAAATAATCAACATTCAAGCAGGAAAACCTGTTCTTGTAGAGCCCAAAAACAACAAGACTTTGTAAAAAGGCATAATATGGCCTCTTTAATATACATAATAAGAGAAATAGCAATGAAGGGTGTTTAGATCTGTAATTCAGACCGTTTGAAAAGCCTTGCTCTGAATGCAGATAAAGGACAAACCTTTTTCTGTTTCCCCTCCTCTTTAATTTTTCATTCAATTTCTCTGTTTGCGCTGGCAGCTAACAATCTCTCTCATAGCATTTCAGTAGGTATCGTCTCATTTAGGGTATTTAGGTCTTACATCAGATAAAACCATATGGAGACTGACTGTGTCTATACACCTAAAAAAAATACTTACTCCACCGAGGCCTGGGGGTCCGTTTGGACCGGGCGGTCCGGGAGGGCCGGGGTTTCCAGGGGTTCCCGGCTCACCATCTCTGCCACGGGGGCCTGGACTTCCCTAAAGACAGAGAAACGGCCCTCGGTACGGTTAGCGTTTGTCAGTGTCATTCATCTGAGAGTAACACTGAACATCCAGTGCCAACTTTGTGCTAAACAACAGTAATAACGCATCCATGGCCCATTAGCTGTCAAAATAGTAACATTAGTGATGTGTTATTTTAGGACTATAATAAAAGGTGATTTCAGGTCCACTTGGACCATATTTGCAAGCATGCAATTTCATTAGAATTTAGACATTTTTTTACAAACACTGTAAAGTGATAGCAGGACGCTGTACACTACAAAAAAATGATGTTCTTCCTCAGTATTTTTGTCTTGTTTTCCAGTACAAATATCTAAACATTTTTAAATCAAGATACATTTCCATGAGAAGCAAAATGACAGACGATATTAAGTCTTGTTTTCTTAAAAAAATGAGTTCTGCCAATGGGGTAAGATAAACAATCTTGTTTTCCCTTTGAGTTAAGTTTACTTTTCTTACCCTATCGGCAGATATATTTTCTTGTATAAACTCACTTCAATTTAATGAATTTTTCTTCCCCCAGAAAACAAGATATTATTTTGCTTCTCAAGTAAATGCATCTTGATTTAAGAATGTTTAGATGTTTGTACTGGAAAACAAGACAAAAAATACTGAGTAAGAAAATAATATTTTGCAGTGAAGACATAACATATATGTTTCTTCTCTTATAAAATGTCTTTTTGTCTGTGTGTACTATTTCTGTTTGTTATCGTATCTTTCAATCACACATGCTGCCAGGAGCACAACAGGAAGTCAGACAGGAAGTGAAGCGCACCTTCTCGCCCTTCTCTCCTCTCTCTCCACGTGGGCCTTGTTCTCCTGGTGGTCCCTGTTTAGTAAAGGAGGGTAAGTTAACGGCGTGCTGCTAAAGCAAGACCAGAGAATCCCAAGAATGCCAAAAGTATTCCTACCATCGGACCGCCTGGTCCCCTTGGTCCCACAACCTGAGGGAAAAATCAACAGAACGTCAGTTAATGACTGGGAGAGGCTTTACCATTTCAAACAAACACCAGAAGAAGATAAAGATCCACAGAATCCACACAGAAATCTGGCAGACTTCATTAGTGCCATGTTGTGTTTAACTGGACTAGAACTGCACGATTAATCGTTAAAAGTTTGTGATCTCGATTCAAAGAATCACGCAATCTCATTCCTCAATGTAAAAGAATCGGCTCTATGTCTATCAAACCTTTGACATGTTTGATCACAAGTACTGGGATAAAAGTTTATAGTTTGGATATAAACACTGATGTCTACAGCAGCACACGAAATAGAGCAAATCGCCTTATGAAACTTGAATCTTCAAATAAAGATCCAACGTTACGCCAGTAGGTGGCGACAAATGACTGTTAAAAATGTATTTGTCATTGAATCGCTCATTAAAGAGATTTGTTCAAAAATGCTGATTCATCCAGTAATGAAACAAGTGAAGTCCTTATGAGTGAGTCATTGAATCATTTTTTTTTAAACATAAGGGCACAAACAGGTCTTAGGCTAAGCTAGTTTTAGGCATTAGCTCAATTAGGACATTTCAGTAACTTTTATAAACGTGCCCTAGAAAAAAAACATTACTGGTGCTCATCTTAAGACAAAACAATTGCACTGACATATTTTAAGATATGCCAGTGCATGTTTCTTTCAGTTAAAACAACTCAAACATGCATTTTAGTCTATGACTAGCTTAAGCCTTGTCTGTGAAACCGGGGGTAATTCAAATTAATAATTTTTTTTTTTTTTTTAAATAGACTGTTTTGTTTAGTTGTCTATTCAGAATCGTGGGAGAATCGTGATCTCTAATTCCAACACACAAAAAAATGTGTGATTCTCAATTTATCCAGAATCATGCAGCTCTAATGTGAACACACTCTTTCAGGGTGAAGCAGCTAACACACACCTCAAGTGTGTCTGCAAAACCACACACACACACACAACTCTGACATTAATGATAAAGGTTTGAAGCTTACATCGGTTATGTCTCCTGGTTCCCCTTTTTGTCCCTGTTGCACAATGGAGGGAAATATTAGAAGATATTAGTCCACATTAAAGCAAATATTTCCTTAAAAGAGCAACAACAACTAAAAAAAAAAGCACTACAGCATACACTGACCCCCTAAATGATTATCCCAGCTAACAAAAAGATGTTCAAAAAACGTTCATATTAAGTTATGAAAACGTTAAAATGTCGGTTATGCAAATATTAAGGGAACGTTCCATTTTATCATTCTGCAAACATTATATGGGAATGTTACTTTAAATGTTCTCCGATTTAAAAAAAGTTAGATGAACATCCAACTACACATTCCATGAACGATGTATGAATGTTTTAATGTTTTCAGAACATTATTAAAGGGATAGTTCACCCAAAAATGAAAATTACCCCATGATTTACTCACCCTCAAGCCATCCTAGGTGTATATGACATTCTTCTTTCAGATGAATACAATCAGAGTTATATTAAAAATGTCCTGGCTCTTCCAGGATTTATAATGGCAGCCCAAAATTTGAAGCCCAAAAAAGTGCATCCATCCATTATAAAAGTAATCCACACGGCTCCGGGGGTTAATAAAGGCCTTCTGAAGCGAATCGTTTGTGTAAGAAAAATATCCATATTTAAAACTTTAAAAGTAAAATATCTAGCTATCTACTTTTATCTACTTTTATAATAGATGGATGCACTTTTTTGGGCTTCAAATTTTGGGCTGCCACTATAAAGCTTGGAT
Source organism: Coreius guichenoti (assembly GCA_039654105.1). Taxonomy (NCBI): domain Eukaryota; kingdom Metazoa; phylum Chordata; class Actinopteri; order Cypriniformes; family Gobionidae; genus Coreius; species Coreius guichenoti. Next base: position 33,022,878 of record CM077188.1, on the reverse strand, counting down.
TAGCCAGGACATTTTTTAATATAACTCCAACTGTATTTGTCTGAAAGAAGAATGTCATATACACCTAGGATGGCTTGAGGGTGAGCAAATTATGGGGTAATTTTCATTTTTGGTGAACTATCCCTTTAAAGTCAGGTTACTTTGAACAAACATTATGAACATTGTTCATAACATTGAGAGGACCTTGCCAAGCGTGTCATAGCCGACACATTTTAAATAGCATTGTTCAGGCGAAACACAACAGCACACACACATTATGCCCTAAGTGATTGACGTCTGCTCGACACTCGTGCACGCATTAACATTTCAGACCAAACACAGGATGAACCTGAGACTTAATAATCACCTACAACACAGTCAGATTTTCAAACAGACATTAAACACAGACTCACCTTAGCACCTGGCAAGCCTGTTATTATCATGCATGAAAGATAAAAAACAGAGTGTTAAAACAGCATCATATAAAAGCACTAAGCTCTGTGTTTGTTGGCAGAGCTTAAATCATTTCACAGGCTCAAATAAAGAAGAGGCCATATCCAGTGCGTTCAGCTCTGAATTAATCGTCTCGAACACGATGTATATTCAGGCATTATGAATATAATGATTCCATCACTTTTTGACCTGTTCATTTTGATATTTCCCAGAGGCAAGAGAGAGCTCTGTTTACCAGTGACATGAATGTTCAGACTTTCTGTGGCTATATTCTTCACATTATAATGTTTAAACCCTTGTACATAAAGTCCAAATGTTCCCACTGGACAAAAGCGTCACGTTTTGTCTTTGCATGCTTGTCGATGGATTCCAGGAGCGGATGTAGGGATGAAGTTATCAAATAAAATAAGTTAATTTGAGTACTTGAGTTGATTAGCAAGAACGAGTTTCCACCAGTTAATGTGAATTCATTGTATGATTAAAGCAAGTCACTCAGATTGCGTAGGAAAATTGTTTACATGATGATTCTTGCACATTTCTAACTGTACTGCTATTGTTTGAATTGAGAATCTAGCACAAACCAAGATCTAAACATCACATTGGACTGTTTACTTTTACTGAACTGTAAATTATTTAAACATGACTTAATGATTATTCATAAGCTTAGCTTTGTCCATTTTGTGATATCAGAAAAAAACAAAGTTTGTCTGCATGGCACATGAACGATAACCAGAATGTAATCAAAGTAAAGTAATGTCTGTTAATGGTTCAGCGTGATTTTAAAGGACGTCGTCGTTCAGCCTCATGGCATTTCATAATAGATCTGAAATATGTCTTGTATGCCTATTATGTATGATTTGCATCCAGCTGTAAACATTAAATCTGACATTATAATGCTGCACAAACCACTTTATCAAATTCGAGAGATAATACGAAAAGTTCACAGTTTACCCATATGTGAACCGAGGGCAAGCTACAACCTGCCACTAACGTGACAGACAGAGATTGGTGTGCCGTTCACATCTGACCGCGGGACACGATAGCAAATACTGAGAAACTCTCCGAAAGGCTTTGATCTGAAGCAGATGTCAGCGGCGGGAGGCTGATGCACCGGCCCCGCTTATTCTGTATTCAGACAGCAGATCAGGGCTGCGTTTCCCGCAAACGGTCTAAGCTATCAGGAAACCTAGGTCAGGTCTATCTGCTAATGTCTGAAGGACGATGGAGACAAATATGCTTTGTTGCTTGCTTTCTTTGTGAAGAAAACGGTACTTTTGTAAAGGTGAGCGAGAGAAACCACTCGAAGCATTAAGCCAGAGATGAAACTCTATACCGTGTCTGTTCAAGTGAGGTTCCCGCTAAATGATTCCCATATGTGTCCATCACACTCCTGCCGCCAGTGATATCCATTCCAGACAAAGCCAACACTGTGTCTTTAGTTGTTAGTCTTTTCTCATTTTTCAAATTGTTTGTTGGGTTGTTTTGAGTTTAACTTTAAAAAAAGGCATCCATAAATTGTTAAGGTGCTTCTTTAAAAAAACCCAAATCCATCAAACAAATATGAATACACATGTAATTTATTTATAAAAGTGAGAAATAAATAAATTACGACCAGGGGAGGGGGGCTGGTCAGCGGCACAGACTGGACAGCACTCCCCGAACGGGATCTCGGGTTTGGGACAGTCTTTCAGCTCCTCGCAGATGATATCGTCGCACAGGACCGAGCCGGTGTCGCAAACGCAAATGCGACAAGGCTCGGGTTTCCACACGTCCTTGTCACTATATGACTGGCCGTCCTGCGTGCAGCTGCCTGGATCTTCTGTGAGGAGCGTGAGCAGAGGAAGAGGAGGAGGAGGAAGCAGGAGGTGGGTGGAGAGTTAAAGCACATACGAATCACTGTCAAAATGGCATTAAAACTCTATGATTTGGATTTAAAATCCCAAGCCATAGAAGCTTCATGATTAGTGTAACATGATAAATTATATTAGTGGAATGCATACAGTAGAAAGCAGGGGTGAGCGATATACCGGTAGACACAATTAACCGGTAGAGATATTTGGACTATAACTGCTGTTTAAAAACAAGTGATTTAAACCGTTGAAGAGCAATAAGAAGCGAAAGAGGACTCATTTCACTATATGCGCACGCTCTCTGAGAGACACGCGCACATGTGAGGACTGAACTGCATGCTTTTTGCCGCCTAATTGGCCTTCAACGGTAAATACACAAACTTACGTGCAGCACTTAAAATTAATACTCCCAAGCGCCAAATGCGACTTACAATCAGCTTTGGCGAGTGTATGAAACGGTGTCAATCACCAGTTGACTGGTAAACATTTTTATGAATTCTAACAATGCAATATTGTGAGAACATGAACGTAAACAAACGTGAACGACGCTCAGGACAGTTGACGGGCCAGCACTGCATCGTCACGAAAGTTTAAGCCTTGCCAATTTAAATATTCAAGCGCCAGAAGACGCAAAAGGAAACTCAATTTGTTACTCGCGCGCTGTGTGGGAAGTTTTCTGTGTGAATTGAGCTCTCTTTCATGTCTTCTTGCGCTTGAATAGACATAATCAAACCAAATTATGTCAAAATGCCCCTCTTGGCAAGTATCCTCATAAACATAGCCTGTTATGTCTTAAAGGGATAGTTCACCCAAAAACTCATTGATTCCTCACCCTCATGTCGTTCCAAACCCGTAAGACCTTCGTTCATCTTCAGAACACAAATGAAGATATTTTTGATGAAATCCGAGAGCTCTCTGACCCCTCCATAGACTGCAATTTAATTAACACTTTTAAGGCCCAGAAAGGTAGTAAAAACATCGTTAAAATCGTCCATGTGACTACAGAGGTTCAACCTTAATTTTATGAAGCGTTGCGAGAATACTTTTTGTGTGCAAAAAAACAAACAAAAATAACAAATTTATTCAACAATTTGTTCATGTCTGTGTCAGTCTCATACGCTGTTGATGTGGTAAATACAGTCCAGCGCTTCCGAGTTACATCAGAGTTACGCCAGAACGCCAGCTTACCATTGGCCGATGCTGTTCACGTCAGCACCACGACACATGCGTGTGATGCTGACGCAGGAGCTGACCAACGTCAACAGCGTATGAGACTGACACAGACGTGAAGAAATTGTTGAATAAAGTCGTTATTTTGGTTTGTTTTTTGCGCACAAAAAGTATTCTCCTCGCTTCATAAAATTAAAGTTGAACCTCTGGAACCACAAAGTTTTTACTACCTTTCTGGACCTTGAAAATGTTAATTAAATTGCTGTCTATGGAGGGGTCAGAAAGCTCTCGGATTTCAAAAATATCTTCATTTGTGTTCTGAAGATGAGCGAAGGTCTTACAGTTTGAAACGAAATGAGGGTGAGGAATTAATGACAAAATTTTCAGTTTTGGGTGAACTTACCCTTTAAGTGAACGTAAAACAGTTGAGAAATGTGTAACAGTATATTGGATCTGTGCATTAGCTCTAAAAGTGACAGCAGCCTAATATTTCTGCTGCTGTCTGTGTTTTTCATATTAATTAAACAACAAATGACAAAGAAAATCACTCACTGCTCTAGCCTGAATAACTTTTATAATTTTAATAAGGATTAATCTATGTTTCATGGCTGGTAAAAATATTTATGGCCAGTACATTTTCTTGGCCTCACACCGGCCATTGGCTGGTGTGGCAAAAAGGCCCTGCTTATGTGTCAAAATGCCAGCCTTTGCAAGCACCCTAAACATACAGTCAGTTATGTCTCAAGTAAACAAACAGTTGAGAAAGAAAACGCGTGTGTAACAGTTAATGGATCCGTGTGTCAGGTCTTAAAGTGACAGCAGCCTAATAAACCTGCTGTTAACCTGTTTTGTCCTATTGCTTGTAATTAGTTTCTTTGCTCTTATGTTATCACTGACTGTTTACTTGTCTTGTGTAAGCTTAAGTTGTTGTTTTTTTTTTACTTAGGCTAGTATTAGTATTTTTGTGATATTGAAATTGGTGACAAGAATTATGAAATTTCAAAAAATTTAATGACATAAAAACCTTATTTAAAGCAAAAAAGAACTATATTGTGATTATATATATATATATATATATATATATATATATATAGTTATTGTTATTGTGAAATAAAATAGTCATTTCATGATATAAGATTTTGGTCATATCGCCCACCCCTAGTAGAAAGCATTACATTTGAGGTTTTCTGTGCAAAGGAACCACCTGATTAATGCATCATCCATCTTTGATGTCATCGTCACGCTCATTCAAAGGCAAACCACAAGATGGCAGCACAAAACTGATATCAATGAAACCAGCTAATTAACAATCATTTTAAAGTCTGATCAGGTCAGTTCACATTGCCCTGATTGACTTCTGCCCTCCGCTGTGACACTACCACAACCTGTCCAGATTACTGATAAATACTACATGAAGCCTACTGAATAAAGATGAAATGAAAGCCACTCTAATATCAGATACAGCACTTTGTATACTCAAATTCTTTCAGTCTTTCAGTATCAGGTCATTCTCTCAAACTCATGAATTTGCCTGGAAAATGGTGCAGTGAAGAGAGACTGAGGGGAATCAAACAAGCACTGTTTGTTTGCCTTACAGGCCTGTTTATTTTCTGTAAATTCCAACAGACCCCATATGGCGATGAATGACGCCTTTCTGAACAGTAAAGACTGAGCAATTCACAAGCTTTTGCCTAATCTAAACAGCAGGCTCAGGAAGTGTGTGTCTGTACGCTGCCAGTTCAAACATGCCAGAGAAAGCGGAGAACGGACAGCTTTCACTCACACACACGCTTCAGGCCTTCCTCACAAAAGTCTTCCTCCGATTCTCTTTCTAGCGCCATGCTCCGCTGTTTGAGTTACAGGAACGCAACCGTGAGTGCTTTTTTTTTTTTTGAAGTGGAAAATGGAGGAAAACTCCAAATTGGACACAGGTGAGGGGAGGGGTTGTTGTCTTTCCCTTTCTCTTTTTCAAACCTTTGTGCAGGTTAACGTCAGCACGTTAGGAAAGCCACAGGCCAGTCTGGACACCTCTGCAATATGTAAAATGATGCCATGACTGATGGTTTAACAAAAGGACCCAGACGAGCCGATCCATGACCTGCTCACTATGAACAAACACTCATATGCCTCTCTGCTACAATAACCCAATTGTTAGCTTATGCTCAGATTTCTCTCTCTCTCTCTCTCTCTCTCTCTCTCCTCTGCCTAATTGGTTCTTTTCAACAGAGTTTGTACAGATACTTTAAAATGAAATTCCAGGACTTTCAAGGACTTTTCAAGCACTACTTTTTTGTTTTTTAAGGACTCTTACTTATCAAACAATATCTTTATTATCTTTCAAATTCTAAAATAGGTAAATAGATAAATAAAAATGAACTAATAAAACAAAATGGTACAAATAAAGTGCAGCACATGCAATGACTGTGGTAACTTTAACCATTGAAAGGATACTATGACAAAGATATCGCTTTCCTTATTCACTTAAATAGATTTTTTGTCTTGTTTCCAGTCCACATATCTAAAAATTCTTAAATCAAGAAGCATTTACTAGACAAGTAAAAATATTCTTGTTATAAGAAAAAATAAGTCAAAATTAAGTGAGTTTTTGCTTGAAACAAGTGAAATAATCTGCCAATGGGGTAAACTAAATAGTCTTGTTTTCTGTTTGAAATAATATTATTTTGCTTACCCCATTGGCTGATTATTTTGCTTGTTTCAAGCAAAAAATTCAAACTGATTTTTGTTCTCCCATGAATATATGATTGACCTGAAGAATGAAAATTTTATCATATACTTGAATATTTATATGAGCAATATCACGCTTATAGCCACGCAAAATGGCTTTATATCTATATCAGATAGTGAAAAGATTGTTTTATCAAAAAATTAAACTAGTTTAACATATATTGTCTTTCAATAATTCAAGCACTTTTCAAGTACATTTTCATAAATATGGCTGTCAGTTTAATGTAGTTTATGTTGAAATGACTTAAACATCCAAGTTGATTGTACTTAAAAATTTAAGGCAGCAACTTTTTTTTACAGTGCAAGCCAAATTCAAGTACTTCAAGGACTTTAATCACCTTGCACGAACCCTGTTTCAACTGTATTTTATTGTCATTTTTTACTACCTTTAAAAAAAAAACTCACTGAAATATCTTCTAATTTGTTTACTGGCAAGCTTATTTCCCCTTTAATTCAAAAATATCATCGAAGGAATGTGCCTTGCTGAATTATAGTAGCTGCCTCTGTCCTTTAGATGTTTTTCCAATAGCTTTTCGCCAAACAGTCTTTCCTTCTTTCCCTGGACTATCGTAGCCCCTGGGTAATTTAGGAAACAGATGGAAGCACTTTAACTGTATGGAAGGGTAACAGTAACTCTGGCTGAGGCCCACCGCTGCTGAACTCAACTACTGATACACCTCTGAAACCTTGCGCTCTGGATGGGTGAAATAGAAAAGCAGTGCTTTCTGAATCCCTCTAGATCAGAATTCTGACAATTCAAAGGCGTTTGGAGCATCTGCGTTTTGTGCAAGCCTGGATTCGCCCCGGTGGCCCCTGACAGCAGAGGAATGCGCTCTTTTAGGGCCCGACCAGCTGAGCCTCAGGGCCGTCAGGAGGGCTTCAGCCAGCCATCAATAAATAAAACAACGGTCAAATAAAACAGTTGCTCAGTAAATAAACCAGTGCTGTGCATGTGTGTGTCTGAAGGCTTTAGAAATGTCCCGCAGGTGTCTTGATGGATGAAATACCCTGAATACCTTCAGACTCAGTATAAACACATTGCTTCAGAAATGCCCTAAAATAGGCTAATAAAAGAGAAGAAATCTGTTCATCAACGATTCAGACTCATAATAACTTAAAATATTCACTTGCTCTAGCTCATTTTCTTTGTTTTGCATTGAAAACATTTTAGTTCAAATACACATTTGCCACAATATCGTTGTGAAGCTGTAGTTCCTTTCATTAAGCCTACTATTTACGCAAGCATTGGCGTTTAAAGTCTGAGAACACACTTTTCTGACACTTTTGAGAGTAAAATGAGAAAATGGTGGGCAAACTCACGGCCATCCTCCTCTTGGCATTTGACAACGGCCAAAAATGCGACTACTGTTGCCACAGATAGCAGTAAAGTCCTTGAATCCGCCGACAGGATCATGTCTAAACTGCAGACATGCGGCGTTTCAGGAGCAGGAGAGAAAGAGCTTGGATTTAGTGTTTTCTCCTAGTGACGGGAATGATGCATTTAGTCCAGAATGGTGGACGATGACGCGCCAAACTCCTGCAGAATCTCCGTGCGGACTGATCCAGGGGCCCGCAGGTTTGAGTCCATACAGCTTTGAATGGAGAGCCGTATTTTCGGAAATAAAAATCCACCCCTTTACCCCCCATGAAGGTGAAATCGGAGAAGCGTTGCCCTGCTCTCTCCTCTCGCACCCATTCTTTAGGAGTCCTGCTCAGAGAGGAGACGCCAAGTAAAAGAATCCTTTTCTCTTTATATGGGCTACAGGGATCTAATATGATCTGCAGTCTAATATGTAGCTACTGTACTTAAAATAAGCTGTAAAGTATTAGAGTGAATATTAATGTATAATATCGTGTATTAAAGATTAATTAATAAATGTAAAACATGTAAACGATAATAAATAAATGTAAAAGATAGGCAGATCTGTTAGTTACACTGCAAAAAATTATTTTCTTATTTAGTATTTTTGTCTTGTTTCCAATCTAAATATCTAAAAATTCTTAAACCAAGATGCATTTACTAGATAAGTAAAATGACATAAGACATTTTTTTCTTGTTTTCTGGAAAATAAAATGAAAATGAAGTGAGTTTTTTCTTAAAACAAGCAAAATTATCTGCCAATGGGGTAAGAAAAATAATCTTGTTTATATCCATTGGCAGATAATTTTGCTTGTTTTAAGAAAAAACTCACTTCATTTTGATTCTTGTACTTATTTTAAGTACAGTAGCTACATATTTGACTATTTTTGTGTTCAACAGAAGAAGAAAAAAAATTGCTAATGCTATTTCATGCATTCTGATTATTTACACTGTTAAAGAGTTGATTCTCATGCTAAACATGGCCAAAATTTCTAAAAACTATTTGGACGTATGACAGAGTATTTCTGTGCCAAATACACTCCTTTAGGATTTAGAATAAGTTTCGGAAACTTTTTTTCGAGTATGGCCCTGTATGACTTCATAAAGGGTTCACACACACACATCAACCAGAGCGAGAGCAAGAGCACACCCATCAACGAGCTTCATTCGGGTTACGGAAGCCGATGATGCATTGTCTGTGTGTGTGTGTGTGTGTGTGTGTGTGTGTAAGGTAAAGATGCTTTAGGGTGTAAGAAGGTCAAAGTGCAGGGAAAGAAATGGGCTGGATGGACATTTTTTGTCATGAATGGCCTGAACTGTTGGAACAGGTGGTGGACAGGGTTAAAAGATGTTAACGCTGATCTTGTCAAGTCGTTTGGTCAGGTGGTATCAGTAGACCACTTTAACCAAACATAAAATGCTAAAGAAATGCCTTATTAAGCAATGTATTTGAATATTTAACAGCCAGGGAAGAATATGGGGAAAACACATCAACTCATACACATGATGATCAATTAAGGCATCCAATGCAGCATAAACAGAGAGTCACCTGAACACTTCACCCACAATGGCTCAGCAGCTTTCTCTGATGAAGAAAGTCTAGAGTGAACTCGAATCACAACTATTAAGATTCCAATTGGCGAAATCAAAGTGCATTTTAATTTGTTTTACATCACCGTGGCTTCAGTACATGGCATAAAAGAGAAACATAAAGAACAACTTTACTTATTTTCATGAGCTGCCTACGTTATTTTAGCCAAGCCAGCTTTATTTCTATAGCACTTTATACAATGCAGATTGTTTCAAAGCAGCTACACAGTAATGAACAGAAAAATAACAGAATCACTCATGCTCAATCACTTCATCAAATATGAGACAAATTCTAATTCTGCTGTAAAGCAGCTCTACAGAAGAGGAAGAAAGCAGTAAAGCAATTATTCCTTTTAGAGGAATTTTGCAACTCGGGTAACAGTGCAAAAATACCCCAAAAATGTGTGTGCTGAATGCCATTTACACAGCGCAGTCGCCCATCCTGCAGACCAGAGCGATTGCTTGCAGATGGATGACCCAGCAGACTATCACAGTCTGGCATCCTTTACTCCACTGCGATCAAGACACATGGATCCACTCTTCAACATGCTGAAACGTGCATGTTCAGTTATAAGGTACCATTTTTTTCCCCAATCATTTTTCCCCACTGGCTTCATACAGTTCTTTTGTATTATGCGTTTTGCATTTATGTGGGGTTGTTTCTTTGTAGTGAGCCCAACCTCTGAGGAAGAGCACACCTTAGGGCTGGAATCAAGGCCTAAAAATCTGTGTTGTTGAGTATATGAAACGGTGTCACTCGCCAATTGGCCGGAAACATTTTCAATGCATGAACGTGAACAGACATGAACGATGCCCGGGACAGTTGACGGGCCAGCACTGCATAAGTCTTACCAATTTAAATATTTAAGTGCAAGAAGGCGCTGTAACGCGTTGGTGGCTGTAGAAAGCGCACAGCGAAGGAGATGATGATAACAAAGTCTTTAATACAAATAACAAACAGAAGGTTCAGGACACGTTCACACAAACAATAACCGACCCGGACTGAACAGAACAAATGAGGACACTAAACGGGAACAGCTGACAAGACTTAACTAATTAGAACCATAGTGACTAACGAGAACTAATACAGACAAAACAGAACTGAACTAAACTAAACATACATGTGACAGACGCGAAAGGGAACTAATTTCATTATTCGCGCGCTGTGTGGCATACATCCTTAGCGCTCGCCCAGAAAGCCGCATTTCAGACAGCGTGCAAATGCTAAACTGAGCCTTCTTTCATGTCTTCTTACACTTGAGCGAACAAATACACACAAAATTATGAAAAAAAAGCGAGTATCCTAGTAAACACAGTCTGTTATATCTTAACTGAACGTAAACAGTTGAGAAAGTAAACGCATGTGTGTCAGTATCAGTATACTGGATCCATGCATTCGCTCTTAAAGGGATAGTTCACAAAAAAAAAAAAAAAATTATGATTTATTCACCCTCAAGCCATGTGTATGACATTCTTCTTTCAGACGAATACAATCAGAGTTATATTAAAAAATGTCCTGGCTCTTCCAAGCTTTATAATGGCAGTGAATGGCAGCCCAAAATTTGAAGACCAAAAAAAGTGCATCCATCCATTACAAAAGTAATCCATACGGCTCCGGGGGGGGTTAATAAAGGCCTATTGAAGTGAATCGATGGGTTTTTGTACGAAAAATATCCAAATTTAGATACCACAACACACCTTCAGGGGTCTAGTGGAGTCCATGCCTCGACTGGTCAGGGCTGTTTTGGCAGCAAAAGGGGGACCAACACAATATTAGGTCATAATGTTATGCCTGATCGGTGTATAAAGCAAAGGGAAACACTGTTGTACACAGACCTAAACACTCCACGCACAAACCTCATGAACAATGACAATCAACAAACATAAATCAACAAATAACTAACAATAATGTCAAAAACAACTGTCGTGGTGCAGGCAAGGGAAGAGGATCTCGATTGTAGCAGTTAAAATAGCAATTCAGAATGCAGGAATCAACCACTTCAGTAAAGTGAAAACAATACCAGATAGCGAGTAGAACTGAAATACAAAGGAGAAAACCAACTGAACAAGAAGCAGGTGCACAAAGCAAGAAGTAACCATGGCAACAAACAAGGGCATAATCAGCAACCTAGGAAATGGGAAATGGGGAAAAAGCAGGAACAGAACTCAGTGAAACGAGGAAATGTAAAGTAAAAGTCCATTTGACAGAACATAAACCTGACAACAACAAAAGTTTATATAAAGTTAGTAAACATCAAAACAATAATCTTTCATTTATTCATGCTGCAATGCATGCTGGGGATTTACAAACCCTTAACATTTCAGACATATTGTTCATTTGTGTTTGACTACATATGGGTGAATTCTGTTGGTCTAACATGTGTTTTATGCAGTTTCAAGCCGTTTGCATTTGTTTATTTTGTGTTCATTTGTAACTCAAAAGGTCCTGTTAACTGGAAAATATGTAGCTGTTTTTTTTTTTTTTTTACAGAGTGATAAATTGCTTGTGATGTTTCTAATTTGTAAGTGGCTTGTTATAAAAGCGTAAAAAGTGTAAATGTCATGTTGCAGCTTATACGCCGCATCACAAAAGTGACAAAACCGCATAGTGAACCGTATGAGAGACCCAAAATGTGTCTGATTAAAAATGACATGACGTCTAACACAACTAACACTGCTTGTGAGCATAAATACAGGTGCAGGTCCTAGCTGAGGTCCTAAATCTTTGACACTGGGTCTTTAAAGGTAGTCTCTTTGACATTTGAATAAAGAGTACACTCTTAATTTAACAACCATGTGAACCTCTCAGCATTTAGTCAAAGAGAAAAGCTCTACTTCTATAACAAAAGCTATTCCATTCTGATGGGAACAACATGTATCAAGATTAAAACAAGTATAAGAAATACAAATAGTGAATGAATAAGTCTTGTCGTAAATATCCGCTGTGGTGAACACAAGATGTGTCTTTGTTAGCCAGAGCTCAGGGAATGCCGTGAGGGGCACTCGCTTCCTCCCCATCCCAGCAGGAAGTGGGACGCGTCTAAGATTTCAGAGAAAATCAGACCGACTGCTTCAGTGCTGGGTGGATCACTTACAAATTGTAGTCGGTTACTGATTCCAAATTACGTGACAAAAAGTGCAGTTAGTAACATAATCTATTATATTACACATTTATAATGGTAATGAATTGCGGTATGGTAATAAAATCTGAGTACTTTTAGATTACTTTTGAGCTAACTCATTTATCACATTTATCCCGATTCACAACGTTAAGCTTGTATTAATGTGTTAGAATTTGAGTGGTACTGGTAGCTTTCCGTGGGAAATACGAGCTTGCTGCCATTTGTCTTTGCGTCATTACGTCACATCTGTATAGGGGAGACCGGGTATAGTTGTATAACACGGGGAGATTTGTAACAGTACCAATTCCACGAATGACAGATAAGATAGGAGTCATATGACAGTTTCAGTTTCCTCTGGCTTCCTTTACGATCCCACATGGAGGTTTTCCAGTCTGTGTTGCTATATCTCCTGAAGCTACAGCAGAAAATTTAATTCTGAGGTAAGTAAAAAATAATAAAGTAAAAAAAAATACTTTTGTTTAGTACTTCTACCATTGTAGATAATGTTGTATGAGTTATATCAGGTCAAAGTGTAGTTTCTCTAGTAAAGAATGGTGTATCAACCTCCTGCTAATTTCAAAGCACCATGCTAATACAGCTAGCTAAACAATGAGTGACAGTGGCGGGGTAGGTTGTATCGTGTTTTGAAACAACTATCCACTTACATACAACTAAGAACATTTTTGTGATTTTAATAATTCTACAGAATGCCTATGTTTATGTTAATTTGCTCTCACCCACACACACACACACACACACACATACACACCCACACCCATATGAATGTGCACGTACAGACATGCACAAACAAACGCACGCATGCGCATGCACAAACACACACAATATGTCCCCATATTCACACATATTTTTTTGTTGCAGCCATTCATTTAAAATAAAACTGTTGTTGTGGCATATCACTTGGAGTACCCTTAGTTTTTGTGGATTTTGTCTACCTGTTACAACTTACCCCAGTATGTGGACCAATTTGGACCAAAGGACCAATTTGTATTTGTCATCATCTCACAAAGTCTGTGATATAGTTGAAGAAATTTAAATTGTTGCCATTTGTAGTAGACAAATGTGGGTACTTTGCCTAAAAGTTTCAGACGTGTAGCTAAAAAAAAAGATAGTTTTAGGTGCTAAAGAAAAAAGTGTTAAAACCATACCCGGTCTCCCCTACATAAAGAAGGAGTCCGGCTAGTAGTAGTAAGGCTATAAATGATCCGCCACCTGCAGCATCCTCACATGCGAATGTGTGGATGCTGCAGGTGGCGGATCATTAATAGCCTTTTCTCACAGCAGCTGGAATAATTAAACGTATCATTTTGATGGCGGGTTGTAATCCAGAAAGGTCCAAACGACAATCATCAGTGACAACTGGAGATTCACCCGGAGTCAAAAGCAAAAGATTAGACTGTACAGAAATTAAAATCTACAGGTAATGCTAATACACATTAAATACACATAGTCACGCAATGCTGATGTTGTTAACATTAACAATTTGAGAACAAAGTATAACAATAATAATAATTTTTGCACTGTTTGATGTGATGTGAGCTAAGCGATCGTTAGATTTAATCACCGTTGGTAGCACGATTTATTGTAATGCTTTTTTTCTCAGTTGGTCAGAACAAAAGTGGCAGACATGTCACTTACTTGTTCAGATGACATTTTCCGGTGAAAATTCTTATTTTGGTCAAACTCTAAGACGTAGAATCTGTGCTTCTGAAGTACAGTATCCACACTGGTGCAGTGAATGAATGACAGCCACACTCACTCCTCAAAACATTAGATTCATCCGCGCTGAGGAGCCGTGCCGATGCACAACCCACGTAAAGACGATAATTCCACAAATAACTGCAATTGCAGGTTTCAAACAGAGATGGCGACAAAGAGGCAAAATTTACGGACTGCAGCTTTAAAAAATAAAAAACAATCAAAATAAAACAATTAATATTAATATTAATATTATAAATTAATATTTTATGTTTATCTGCATGTTATGTGACCATTAACTGACATCAGAGACCATGAACTTAATTTTATTTAGGTCAAAGAGGTTCAGCTGACAAAAAAATTGGGATTCCCTGCATTGCGTGGGATTAGGATCTGATTAGATATGCAATGCTGCAATGTTGAGAAAACACTTGTTAAAAGTGAAATGATTTCTTTAAATGCAGTGATCAAATGCTCAGTTTTCAGAGATAGTCACATGACTAGTGGCTGGTCTGTGTGTGTAATTCCACAAACCTGGACAAGCTTCTGAACGGATATAAGCACTAGGCTTTTTTAGAAAGGAAAATTTAAGAGTAAAAAATAAGTAGGGAGAACCAATGAATTATGAATAATTTACTGCCATTGTGAGAATAACGTAATCATGTAATCAGTAAAACAGTAACAGTAGTCTGATTACGCGTATTATAATATAATCAAATTACAAGTACTTACACTTTGTAATCTGATTACATAATCCAGATTACATGTAATCAGTTACTGTGTACTAGACATTACACTACACTGATGTGCAAAAACATCCACAGATTTTGTGATTGGGAGCTTTTGCTCAGACGTTCCAAATATTTGAAAAATGAAAGGAGTTATGTAATTTTTCAAGACTAATTGGCCATTTCATAAAATGCCATGGGGTGCAACTGTGAATTATTTAACAAATAATATGTTTCAAAGTAAGTAAATTCTATATTAGTACTCAATTTAAGCTTGTAGAAATTAAAGCGTAAATATCAGCATTATAAATTTAAGTAAACATATTCAACTTTTCTGATACTGGTGTTCCCATCATGCACTGGGGTTTGAATAATTAATGAGGTTGATTTTTCGCTGTTTTCCAGCTGTATTTACACTGTTTTATCATTGCTTTTGTTATTAGGTTTAGTAACTTGCCATTTTGTGACATTTGGAGTTCATTTTCTACTCAAAATGACACATTCATACTCAAATACGATCCATCAAATGTTACCGTCACTGTGTATTGTGTACCAAGTATGGTCTCTGTGTTCAGGTGCAGTGTTACATCTATTATGTAGATATGTGTCTACACAATATCTATTGTGTTATTTACTTAGATTTTTCTAAGTAAAGCATACACTTTAAAAGTGTGGTTTAATTCAAAGTTATATTTTTTGAGTAAAATGTATTGCAAAGGAAACTTCAACTAAATAGAAATTACTCAACCTTTTACTGACCAAGTTAAAATTACTTATTTTCTTTGTAAATTTTACTTAACTTAGTTAAGTAGAGTTTACTTAATTCCATATGTGAAATTTACTTAAAAAATATGCATGCAAAAACTTGCCAAAGAAAAATTAAGTAAATCTTACTTATTGTTTTTTTCCAGTGTACGTTTGGAACTGTATTAGCCTGTCTTCGTCTTCCTGCCTGCACCCAATATGAATTACGCAGCAAGGTTTGCGCCCTAAGTCACAATTTTTTTTATCCTTTTCAGAGGAGTTTTTCCATCTTGCCCTTATGACAACGAGACCCTGAAGTCACTGTTCTGGATCGGGGCAAATTACCATCACCCTGTGGACCTCCCAGACACCACTGGACTGAGCTGGAGAGCGCCACGTCGCGTCCCGGTCCAGAACACAGCCAGACCCAGAGCCCGAATCACCTCCATCGACTCCACTCGTGTGAGCCCCCCGCAGATGGAGAGCTACCACCCACCGGGACGCATCAGCCAGAGCCCGAGAGAAAGAGGACAGAGCCGACCCTTGCCCCGGAAGTGGAGCTCCAACATGAGTCTGACCAGGGGTGTGAACCCATGACACCAGCGGACGAGGGAGAAGTAACTACAGACGATGAGGACTGGCTGATAAACTTTAATGGGGAATTATATACTCCCACCCTATCCCACCTGGTACCTTCATCATCGCTGTTTTCAGACAGCACCAATGACATTATGGACCATGATCTCCTCTTCTCATTAACCTGCATGAACTGTACTATTCATATCATTTTTCTGTCATGTCGTGTAGCACCATGATGCTCAGCCAGTCCTCCAGCTCCGCCGCTGCCAGGTGTCTACAGCCCTGTGCTGTCTCCGGGGAGTCCCTGTAATGTTGAGCCGCAGGTCGTGCATCCATCTGCAGCGCCCGTGCGAGAGGATCCTGTGGCTTCGCCTCCCTCCTTCGACCTCTTCGCTTCATCTCGGCCTGTCGACCTGCCAGCTCTGTCTTGGCTCCTCCCACCTTCGGCTCCACCAGAGACCCTCGTCCTGCCGGCTCCCCCTTGGTCAGTCATCACACCACTTCCACCACAGACTTGTGGGCCATCCGCTGCAATCTGGCCCTCCACCCCTACGGCTGCAGCGGGTTACTCGTTCCCCTCAGCGTTGCCTCTGTCCTCCATCACACCAGCTCCACCTCAGCCCTCGGCTACTCTGGCTCCACCTTCGACGTTCGTCGCCGCGGCATCGCCGAGATCTCCAGAGCCAGCAATGTCGCTTGAGTCCATCGGCTCTTTGTCTGCGCCTATGGATCCATCTGCCGAGTCTCCGTCGGTCGTCCCTCAGATGCCGTCAATCACCGCTACACCATCTCGGCTCCTCCCCTCCTCGACTCCGCCGTGGGCTGTCGGCACTGGGGAGCTCTGGGTCTGTGTCATTGGCCAACCACCATTGTCGCCACCAGGGGATCATCGTCCCAGCATCACCATCCCTTGGTCTCATCGTCCTGCCATCACCATCCCTTCTCCACATTCTGCCTCCTTGCATCATTTCACCATCTCCTCGTCCCCCTCCAGAACCCCCTCCATCCCTCCCTATGTGTCACTCTACTATGACGCAGAGTCGCGCCTTGACAGAGGGGGCGTTCTGTCACCATTATGTTTAGTTCATGGACTTTCAGTTTGTTTTCATTTGTCACGTTTCTTTGTTCAGATTCCCGCCACTCATCTGTTTCCTTGGTTACCATAATTATTACTTCATATGTGTCAGCTGTGTGCTATTATCATCCTCGTTTGTGATTACTACTGCACTCCTTGTCCAGTCACCGTTATGTTAATTTGTGTTGTGCTATTGCCTGTCTTTGGATTATCTATGATTAAACTATGTTTGGAACTGTATTAGCCTGTCTTCCTGCCTGCACGCACCCGTGACAGTTACACTGTGATGTTGATTCTGCATCATAGTTGAAATTAACAAAAAGAACCAATGGTAATGTTGTTGAATTAACGTTACAAATGATAATGTTTGCACCCTCAGTTAATGTTGAAAATGTTGAAATGTTAACAAAAAAAAAATCAGTATTTAAATTGATGTTGCAATCTGATGTGTTAAAAAAACGACTATTTTATGAATACTGTGAATTTGGACATGCTACTTTTTGGACGCCTTTTAGTTTAACTCATTTTGCTAACTTCACTCTCAGTCCTTACCTAAAGCAGGAGCTTTTCCACAGACCCATCAGGAGCTTTGATTACTTCCCATCCTAGACTTCACAGCTGCCCTGTGTTTGCCCACATCAGTGTTTGTCTGGAGACCAGCTCACACACAACTATGATGGTAATGGCATCCATGGTCTAAACCGAGTCCTCTTTGCAGTTATACATAACATGCATGAGACTCTGTACTCACTAATGATGGTGGATAACCCAGGAGTAATAGTGTTATCTGTTGATGTTTAGTACTTAATTCATCTGTACTTAATTCATCAGTTTCAGTCAATGGTGGTGAATTGCGAGTAATGATATCAAGAAAACATCACTTGCTGCTTTTGATTTGCAGCTCTCAGGAAGAAAGAAATAGCCCTGTAGGTCTGACGTTTGCACATCTATTGCCAAATTCACATTTTATCTTTCATCTCCGTGTACATCATGAACATCAGACAGAAAGCAACTCTCAATAAATCATTGTAACATCTCTCCTTCAGAAGTTACAAATGTATTATGTTGTTTTCTGGTGTGATTTGATAACTGTATTACTGAAATGATGGTCATGTGACGTGTAATGGAGCACACTTTTTTGGATTGGGCCCCTTAACGTTGGATGCAAATAATTTTAGTTTACCTTTATTGTCATTGCATGTGACATACAATGAAATGTGATATCTCTCATAAAAAACTAACTGTATTCATCCATATTACACACACCCACACACATAAAAACAATAAATTAATATATATATATATATACACTCACCTAAAGGATTATAAGGAACACCATACTAATACTGTGTTTGACCCCCTTTCGCCTTCAGAACTGCCTTAATTCTACGTGGCATTGATTCAACAAGGTGCTGAAAGCATTCTTTAGAAATGTTGGCCCATATTGATAGGATAGCATCTTGCAGTTGATGGAGATTTGTGGGATGCACATCCAGGGCACGAAGCTCCCGTTCCACCACATCCCAAAGATGCTCTATTGGGTTGAGATCTGGTGACTGTGGGGGCCATTTTAGTACAGTGAACTCATTGTCATGTTCAAGAAACCAATTTGAAATGATTCGAGCTTTGTGACATGGTGCATTATCCTGCTGGAAGTAGCCATCAGAGGATGGGTACATGGTGGTCATAAAGGGATGGACATGGTCAGAAACAATGCTCAGGTAGGCCGTGGCATTTAAACGATGCCCAATTGGCACTAAGGGGCCTAAAGTGTGCCAAGAAAACATCCCCCACACCATTACACCACCACCACCAGCCTGCACAGTGGTAACAAGGCATGATGGATCCATGTTCTCATTCTGTTTACGCCAAATTCTGACTCTACCATTTGAATGTCTCAACAGAAATCGAGACTCATCAGACCAGGCAACATTTTTCCAGTCTTCAACTGTCCAATTTTGGTGAGCTCGTGCAAATTGTAGCCTCTTTTTCCTATTTGTAGTGGAGATGAGTGGTACCCGGTGGGGTCTTCTGCTGTTGTAGCCCATCCGCCTCAAGGTTGTGCGTGTTGTGGCTTCACAAATGCTTTGCTGCATACCTCGGTTGTAACGAGTGGTTATTTCAGTCAAAGTTGCTCTTCTATCAGCTTGAATCAGTCGGCCCATTCTCCTCTGACCTCTAGCATCAACAAGGCATTTTCGCCCACAGGACTGCCGCATACTGGATGTTTTTCCCTTTTCACACCATTCTTTGTAAACTCTAGAAATGGTTGTGCGTGAAAATCCCAGTAACTGAGCAGATTGTGAAATACTCAGACCGGCCCGTCTGGCACCAACAACCATGCCACGCTCAAAATTGCTTAAATCACCTTTCTTTCCCATTCTGACATTCAGTTTGGAGTTCAGGAGATTGTCTTGACCAGGACCACACCCCTAAATGCATTGAAGCAACTGCCATGTGATTGGTTGATTAGATAATTGCATTAATGAGAAATTGAACAGGTGTTCCTAATAATCCTTTAGGTGAGTGTATATATATAAAAAAGTAGGCATTATTACTTATCTGACAGTGTTTAACAATCGCTGATGCCCCTCACATCATTATAAGCCTATTATTATTATAATTATTTATTAAAATACATTTAAAATGGCCCTTTAGAAGTATTTTACTCAAAAAAGGCAAATAGACAAGAAGTGCAGGGTTCCCACACATCCTGAAAAACACATGAATCACACGCGATTCATTGCAAACTAGAGAGTAGTGCTGTCAAAAGTACCACTTTGGTATACCAAGCTCTGAAAAGGTTACACTTTATTCCAATAGTTCACTTCAGACATTCTACTAAATATAGCCTAAGTAACTTTGCAAGTACATGTCAACTAACTCTCATTAATTTGCAACTACACATCAACTAACTCTCATCTGAGTATTACTAGACTGTTAGGTTCGGGTTAGGAGAATAAGTTGACGTACTTGTAAAGTTACTTAGAGTCAGTATGTCTGTTGAGGAGCATCAAAATAAAGTGTTAGCAGATATTAAGCAGACAGTCTACTAATACTCTAATGACTATGGAAGCTTGTTTCCGCCACAGAAACATCTTAAAAGATAATTGTGACTTTTACATCTTGCAATTCGAACTTTTTTCTCAGAATTGTAAGATATAAACACACAATTGCAAGTTATAAAGTACGAATTGCGTGATATAAAGTCAGAATTGTGTGACAAAGTCAGAATTGCGAGATATAAAGTCAGAATTGTGAGATATAAAGTCAGGATTTGCGAGATATAAAGTCAGAATTGCGAGATATAAAGTCAGAATTGCGAGATATAAAGTCAGAATTGTGAGATATAAAGTCAGAATTTGCGAGATATAAAGTCAGAATTGCGAGATATAAAGTCAGAATTGAGAGATATAAAGTCAGAATTGCGAGATATAAAGTCAGAATTGCGAGATATAAAGTCAGAATTGTGAGATATAAAGTCAGAATTGAGAGATATAAAGTCAGAATTGCGAGATATAAAGTCAGAATTGTGAGATGTAAAGTCAGAATTGTGAGATATAAAGTCAGAATTGTGAGATATAAAGTCAGAATTGCGAGATATAAAGTCAGAATTTGCGAGATATAAAGTCAGAATTGCGAGATATAAAGTAAGAATTGCGAGATATAAAATCAGAATTGCGAGATATAAAGTCAGAATTGTGTGATATAAAGTCAGAATTGTGAGATATAAAGTCAGAATTGTGAGATATAAAGTCAGAATTGCGAGATATAAAGTCAGAATTTGCGAGATATAAAGTCAGAATTGCGAGATATAAAGTAAGAATTGCGAGATATAAAATCAGAATTGCGAGATATAAAGTCAGAATTGTGAGATATAAAGAGAATTGTGAGATATAAAGTCAGAATTGTGAGATATAAAGAGAATTGTGAGATATAAAGAGAATTGTGAGATATAAAGTCAGAATTGTGAGATATAAAGAGAATTGTGAGATATAAAGTCAGAATTGTGAGATATAAAGTCAGAATTGTGAGATATAAAGAGAATTGTGAGATATAAAGTCAGAATTGTGAGATATAAAGAGAATTGTGAGATATAAAGTCAGAATTGTGAGATATAAAGAGAATTGTGAGATATAAAGTCAGAATTGTGAGATATAAAGAGAATTGTGAGATATAAAGTCAGAATTGCGAGATATAAAATCAGAATTGTGAGATATAAAGTCAGAATTGCAAGATATAAAGTCAGAATTGCGAGATATAAAGTCAGAATTGTGAGATATAAAGTCAGAATTGCGAGATATAAAGTCAGAATTTGCGAGATATAAAGTCTGAATTGTGAGATATAAAGTCTGAATTGTGAGATATAAAGTCAGAATTGTGAGATATAAAGGGCCCTATCATACACCCGGCGCAATGCGGCGCCAGGTGCGACACAAGTGTTTTTTGCTAGTTTCAGACTGACGCAGTTATCATTTTCATGTCCAGCGCCACATTGTTTAAATAGCAAATGCATTTGCGCCAATCTGTTCATGGGCGTTCTGGTCTGAAAACGAGGTGTGTTCAGGTGCGTTGTTGGTGCGTTGCTATTTTTAGGAACCGAAAACGACTGCGCCATTGACCAACAATAACCTGGTCTAAAGTCAATGGCACAGTATTTTTTTTTTTTGTTATTTAAAGAGAGCGTTAGTAATGTGCGTACACTCTGCTTATTACACACACAGGGATGCGCAGCAGCACACAAACATTTTTAAATATATGTCATAATAGTCATTGCATGTATCAGAATTAGCCTACCTATTTGCAGTAATTGGACGAGCAGATCTGTTTCCTCGCTAGAGAATCATTCATTTTTTCCGCTTGCAAATTCTGCCATGTAAATAGCGAATCCGCCATGGCACGAGCGCAACTGGCTTTTAAAGGAAATGGGAGATGAGACTCTGATTGGTTTATAGCACGTTATGCCCAAAACACACCCATGACTCATTAAGAGACTAGGGACAACCCTTTTAGGACCATGTGCTGGGCGCGCTGACCATTTTTCCCGTCGTTAAACTAGCAAAAGTGGATTCGGGCACGCCCTAAGTGCACCTGAGCCATGCGCTTCAGACTATGTGCTCAGATCGTTAAAATAGGGCCCAAAGTCAGAATTGTGAGATATAAAGTCAGAATTGCAAGATATAAACTCGCAATTCTGACTTTTTTTCTCAGAATTGCGCATTTATATCTCACAATTCTGACTTTATATCTAGCAATTGCGAAAAGTCAGAATTGCGAGAAATAAACTCATAAACTGCTAGTTGACATGCAAAGTTGCAAAGTTACTTATAGTTAGTAGAGTGTCTACAATGTAACAGTATGTGTAGAGACAAGGCAAAAAAGAGAGTGATTGTGTCATTGTCTTTTTTATTTTTTTGCAATATTTTACTGTAGCAATAGAAACTTTGCAATGGTCAGGAATTTTCTGGCATAGCATTAAAGTAGTAAGCAATGTTGTTTGTACATTAAAGTCCTTCTGCAGTCAGTAGTTTTATCCCTTAAAACTCATCTTTGATTATCAAAATGACACATTTAAAGTTTTTGAAAATAGTTTTCATGCTTTCAAATAGCTTAGATGTAACTCTACACCCTTGCTTCATTTAGTATACGCAGATTCATGAATATGCAAATTAGCCCCGCCTCCACTCACTCACACCAGCTCAGATTACCTGATCCACTCAATCAACTTTACTGTAGTAAACGCTACACGATGGCAAGTGGAAATACTGGTTTAATTCAGCCATATGTGTTTGAACCAGAAACTGATTCAGAAGAAGAAGAGGAAGAGTGAATTATACAGGCTCGTCTAAAAGTCGATGTATCAGAATGGTAACGTTTTATGTTTTATGTATCGCGCTCTACAACGTCTGACACATACCGGTAATTTATATGACTAGCCTTTTGCTTGACTACATTATTAAACAGCTAATAATGTGTTGCTAATGTTACACAAACCATGTTCCCGTTCGTCGTCTGAGTCAGACAGCTGCCTTCTAACAATCAGCATCCTTACAAACACTTTGAACATCATAGAAAGTCGGTTCATCATACCATCGTAATATAGGCTACATATACATAATTCCCCCGCTATATTGCTATATGTACCTGATTTTTCCTGTTCCTTCTTACGGGGCGGTTTCAAATTGTGTTTTTGAGACTGTTTGCTACACTGCAGTTTACAGAGAAAATACAAAGCAATGGTGTTGACTGATGAATTTGCACATGGTTTGTCTTAAAGCACATGAAAAACACCACATGGACATATAAACACTTGATTAAACACTTAAACACTTTAAGGATATTAACTGGCCATCAAACACCACCTCCAGGCTTCTTGCTTTCCTGGTTGGCGTTAGTGCCCAAGTGAACCATGACGTTGTGGTCGACTGATGGATGACGAGGGATGGGCAGGGTGTTCACAAGGTTGAGCTGAAGTGAAGTTCCTTTATTCAAGCTGAGAGTTGTGGTGAAACGGTGGCCGTGTCAGTTTGGAATGACAGTACAGCTGCATATGATCTGCATTTAATGACAAAATACTGTAGTCCTTTGTAATCCAGTTCATTTTTAAACTTCAGTATTTAAGATTCACAAGAAGAGTCATTAAAAATAAACTGTAAAAAAAACAGTCAAAAGTTTTTGACTTTTTCAGTTTTTAATTTTTTAATATAATAATGTATCAGTAACACTTTACTTAATAACGCCTTTATATATAATGCATTATACAAGTATTTTAATGCATTAATTATGCCTTGTAATGCACATTATGAATACCTTTATAATGCATCATACATAAAGGCTTTAATTGAAGCATTACCAATATGTCTTTATTAAATAATACTTTTATACCACTTTCATAGTGTGTTGAGTCAAAGTCTGTGAAGACAGTAAATAAATATGCAAAACATCATTCATTCATAAAATGTTATTTATTTAGGAGTCGGATTTGTTTAATCTCTAGAGTTTTCTTCCACATTTGCTTAGCTCACATTATCAATATAGCTTACAGAATCAGTGCAAGGACTTCCAAACCCAAGAGTTACAGTACTGATAGTTTATGCTAACAGTTCATACTATTTTTTTTAATGCTTATGACCATAAAAGAAAAAAAACAATGCACCTTTAGTACGGAATATGCACACACACACACAAAGAAAATACATCATACAGGTTTGGAATGACATGGGTGTGAGTAAATGATGACAGAGGTTACATTTTAGCTGTCTAACCATTTAAAAAGTTAAATTGCTACCAAATATGGAAATATAAGCAAGACAATATGGTTGTATGTGGTACTGCTTGGGTTTGGGCTGCGACTGTGTATTTCCATAGTTATAGATGGGAGTGGGGCCTTTAACAAAACAGACAGAATCACTGGCAAGCTTAAGTTTCATCAGCTCAAGCACATGTTATTGTTAGTCCATCAGCTACAGTAGTACAGCCTCAGAGAGAGAAAGAGAGGAGGAATGGAAAATGTGTGTGCTGCTGCATGTGCTGAAATAGTTTTCAGCTATAAAATCTCCAGAGAGTTGAGTGCTTTGCATTTTTCACTATATTCCTGATTTCAAATATGCTAGCAAGGTGTGTTTTTCACCAGTTTCCACAACTAACCTCTGATACTGTGAATGTCCAGCTGAAAGAATGAGATGCGTCTTCTGAATACTTAACCTGCCTTGTTTGTGACACCGTTCCACCGTCTGTCTCGCATCTGTTCTTCATGCGTCTATCTCTCATCACATCTCAAGTGAAGGTGCTACTTCAGAAGCATTCATTCTCAAAGTCTTCTCTGCTCAGAAGCATTTCTTATCAATAAAAGACAGTTTGGGAAAGTTATAGTCAGAAATGGAAACTTGAGTCTGACTTGGACACATTTTCTATAGGCTACTGAACGCCACTGACAGAAAGAAAAACTTTTTTTTAAGGCAAAATTCAAAGAAAGATTCCATCGTTATAATGAATAAAATAGTTATGATATCATTTTAAAAGTCTTACTTGTAAAAATGATCTTTTAAGTAAAACTTGACAGTTTCTTTTAGATAAATATGGCTTGCAGATTTTCTCAGTCACTTTGGTAAATTTCTCAGATCACAACTGAAATTCTCAAAACTATTTGTTCAACCTCCATCTTGATGCATAGAAAATGCATGTGGCCTGAATCTGATGCATGAAGCGATTTGAGTTTAGTTTGAACAGAGAACAAACATAGTACTGGATGAAGAGGATATGTAGGCCTACCTACAATAATTTGAATCAAAAGGCTGCTGTACTTCGAGGCAGTGGTGGGGAATTTGAGCTTTTCAAAACTCTAACACAAATGAACCACTTGCTTAGCAAAATAACCTACTGTTGTTTTGAAGCGATTGAATCACTGGCGCCATCTGCTGGTCATAACTGTGTAATGCAATATGCATATAAATGCAACGAAAATGATACTTAAAGTGCCCCTATTATGGATTTTTGAAAATTTCCTTTCATGTAGTGTGTAACATAGCTCTAAGTGAATGAAAACATCCTTCAAAGGTTTAAATCTGAATGAGCACCGTATATAAAGTTATTGTGTCTCAAAAGTAAGAGTCGACTCTGAGTCAATTAAATGAATCGCTTTTAAAACGAATTCCAAGTAGGGTGACCACCTGGCTATTGATCTGTTGCAGAACAGTAGATGTGATTTTGCGGGACAATGCGGGACACGTGTGAGACAGATCAATTTACAACTATTATGCTATGTAAATATTGATTTACATTCGTTGGCAAACTTGGCATATGCGCCGATTAATGTTTCTGCCGGTGGGTGCCCAAACTATAATGTTTCGCTTCTGGCAACATTAAATCCTGGAAAGAAGACAATTCTAGAGTCACGAGTGCACATGCAGAAGGACAAAGTTTTAACACGCACATGTAATATCTGAGCGAGAGCGAGAGCGCGCGTCCAGTTTTGTGCGACGCGCCTGTGAGCGGAGAGATTCCTGCTCGCGCATTTGATGCGCTCTCGCGTTACAATTATGCACTCTCGACATTTGTCATTATAATAACGCCACAGAAACCGCCTTAAATTAACTATTAGCGTGAGAAGAAAGTTGTGTCTGAAAGTTGCAATCAATTTTTTTATTGATTAAAAATTAATGGGGAATATCTCGTGTTTTTCTGTAGGTGCTCGACCATTTCTGTGGGTGGCGCGGAATTTCAGATGGGTCGAGCATCCACGGGATCGGCACATGTTCGTTTGAAATATTTGCCATCAGGATGGATG
Source organism: Coreius guichenoti (assembly GCA_039654105.1). NCBI lineage: Eukaryota > Metazoa > Chordata > Actinopteri > Cypriniformes > Gobionidae > Coreius > Coreius guichenoti. The sequence continues at coordinate 32,996,481 of CM077188.1, read as the reverse complement.
ATTACATGCTATAAATCATAAATTTGGGCAGCTTCGACCAGATCTTGAGGTTCTTATCCAGTATGCAAGATGAAATCCTTGCTGGTGTAGCTGTGTTTACCGACTTTGATGAGGCCCGCACGTATTCCTTTGCGCTGTCCACTCAGTTGTCATCAGTAGGAAAACCTCTCTCTACGATTGCGTTGGTTGGCTATTTTCACAGCTAGAACATGACGGCTGCACAAATAGATTTTTACATGCCAGTCACAGTTTATATTATATTTCTTACTGTGGTATTATTGTAATTTCAGGGATGAAAAAAATAATAATACAGACATAACTGAAATGCGGGACACTAATTAAGTCTTGCGGGACAAAGCTTCCAATTTCGGGACTGTCCCGCAAAATGCGGGACGGGTGGTCACCCTAATCCCAAGCCGTTTCGTTGTGATGTCAAGACGAAACATTAGCATATTGCCCGCATTTTTAGCCTCGCTTGGCATTTTGATACAGCTCCCACACGTGCACCTAAATCAATTCGGCAATTAATTAGTCTGTGACGCGTTACACTGAACTAACAAATGGCGACAGACAGCAAGATTAATCAGAGCACGTCACTTCTCAGACATTCTTACTCCGATTCTGCATGTTCAATCGGCCTGAATTGACACTTACCACTGAGAAAGGTCCTGCTCCAGTCGTGTTTGCGATTGACTTTCTGGTTCATCAGCAACTCTGGACGTTTTCCTCGTCAGACTCTGGCTCGAATTGGTGAGGCAAAATTGATGCCATGTCTGTTCATACACTGTATAAAATTTTCAACACTTGACAAGCCGTAATCCAGTAATGGTGATAGGCGTTCCGTTTCCGACATGCGCTGCACGTAGTATACCAATCACAACTGACTGGGTCATCTGACCAACCACTGCAGTTTAGCGTCACGCAAAGGATAAAAATCCACCGACATAGCGGGAACTCAGCTTTCGGCAGGGCAGCTGAAGATGGATGTCCCTGGTTGAGAGCCAGACCTTCTGCCCAGGATGGTACTGTGGTGTTGCCGCTCTTCTGGTATCGGCCTGGCTCCTTTGTCTTCGAATTGCCCTTTGAAAATGGACCAGTCCCAGACCCTCTCACTTTCCTGGAACCAGTGGTGGACAGCTGGAGCGTTGGAAGGCTCATGACCAGAGAAACAGGGGCGGTTGATACCCGAGTATGCACTGGAAGGGTGTGAGCCCTGTGGTGGCTTGTCGGAGCGAGTTCTGTGCATACTCCCATGGTAGAATACAACTCCAGCTATCTTGATAGTTGTGGCAATATGACCTCAGGTATCTCCCGATCTCCTGTATCTTCCGCTCAGTCTGGCCGTTGGATTGCGGGTGGTATCCAGAGGATAAACTGATGGTAACTCCTAGGAGTTGAAGAAGGCGTGTCAGACACGAGAGATGAATTGGGGACCTCGATCGGAGACAGTATCTTCAGGTATGCCAAAATGACGGAAAAGGTGCTGGAATAGAGTTTCTGTTGTTTCAAGGGCTGTAGGTAATCCTTTCAGGGGAATAAGCTTGCATGCCTTTGAGAATCGGTCGATGATGATGAGTACACATGTGTGAGAGTCAGACGGGGGAAGATCGGTCAGGAAGTCTACTCCTATGTGAGACCAGGGATGATTTGGGACTGGTAGTGGTAGGAGTTTGCCTTCTGGAAGGTGACGAGGAGTTTTGGAGATGGCACAGACTGAGCAGCCACGAACATATCGGGAGACCTCCTGGGCCATATTGGGCCACCAGTATCGGTTGGTGTTTAGCGAGAGGGTCTGCTGGCTGTCTGGGTGTCCAGAGCCCGGAGCTATGAGGGACAGACAAACGAGGGTAGGAACATAAGTCCGTCCCTCAGGACCTCCCGTCGGAGCAGGTTCATTGAGCGCCCATTAAATGGGACTGACAATGGTGGCTGGAGGGAGAATGGGTTCTGGCGGTGAGGTGACGACTTCGCTGATGCTCAGCTCGCTGGTTCTTGTCGCCAGGACGATAGGTGATGTTGAACTGGAATCTCATGAAGAAGAGGGCCCATCGAGCTTGACGGGTGTTGAGTCTTTTAGCGTCACGAAGATACTCGAGGTTACTGTGATTTGTGATGACTGTAAACGGGTGTTTGGCTCCCTCCAGTCAGTGTCGTTATTCCTCTAAAGCCAGTTTGATTGCCAGCAGCTCGCGGTTATCTATGTCGTACTTCCGCTCCACCGGGGACAGTTTATTTGAGTAGAAGGCGCATGGATGGAGTTTGGGAGGCTCACCCTGCCACTGGGAAAGTACAGCCCCCCCCTCCCCCCACCCCAAAACACAAAAGCAAGATCACCTTGTTTTAATGTTAAAGTAGTGCATATAGTACCATATATACCATTTCAGGCATTTTGTATGTTTTATATACAGCAAAACAGCATGTTTTTGACTGAAGATCCAGAATAATCAACAAGCTGACTATATGGTTAGCTCTGTGAATGTTTATATGGTTGTCAACGAATGGGATACTACATTTTATTAAAAATAAAATATCTTAAATATCTAAGATTTTGTCTTTAATAAGATTTTCCCAAGAAACCTGGTGTCCTCCATGATTCCTATTCTTTCCAACAGCAAAGCACTTGAATGCGACAAGCTTGTAATCACGACTAATAACTGGAAGTAGGAAATTTCTAATAGCACATGAAGGCAGCTTTATATTCCTTATTTCCTCACAGGAATCCAGAAAATTTGCTTACAGCTAGTCTTACAGCTGCAGCTCACATGCATGAAAGTGGCACGTCTGAACTAGATTCAGGAAATCAGCTGCCTAATGAAGAGGTTGATTGGCAAAAAGTATTTTATGTATTTTGAAAATACAAAAATACTAAGATTAAATGTAAATACAAAACACATTAGATTTTTTTCAAAGGTATTTAAATACAAAATACAAAAACATCAATTAGCATTTCCTGTATAGTACGAGAAAATTCACAGTACTCATAAAAGAGTAGGCAAAAGTACAAGGATGACCTATGAGATTCTAAAGTGTGCATACGATGGACATTTTACTATCCCATAAGGCCACGGGAATGGCAGTGAATGGCAGTGAAGCGACACAACTGACGCTGCTATGTCACATGATGATGACAACATGGTGAATGTAATACGTCCAGATTACACTCATACTACACACATTCATATTATATTGAACATACTCTTTTAGCCGTCGTGAAGTAATTACTTATTCAAAATAAGTACCTACTCAAGAGAGTATGTGATTTCGGACGCAGCTTCTGTGTTATATTGGATGGTTTGCTACACTGGCTTCCTGTTCATTATTGTATCCATTGCAAACATTTTGTTGTTCACCTATAAAGTCTTCTTTATCTATCAGAACTTCTTCAACCATACATTCCATTGTGTTTTTTCGAAGATCATCTTTTGCATTTTTATTGACTGTACCAAAAGTTATTTTAGTGTTCGGGCTTTTAGTTGTTCTATGCCAAAATTATGGAATTATTTACCATTGCAGATTCACTAGTCAGTTCTATTTCCCAACTCAGATTTAAACTTATTTGTTTAGAATAGATTTTACTGTATATGATTGGTTATTTTTCATGATTATATTTTGAAATAATTGTAATTTTGTTGTTTGTGTTTTTTTGTATGTTATTCATCTACACTAAATTGTCAAAAGTATTGGGACACCCCTCCAAATCATTGAATTCAGGTGTTCCAATTACTTCCATGCAAAATGGTGTATAAAATCAAGCACCTAGGCATGCAGACGCTTCTACAAACATTTGTGAAAGAATGGGTCACTCTCAGGAGCTCAGTGAATTCAAGCATGGTACCGTGATAGGTTGCCACCTGTGCAATAAGTCCATTCGTGAAATTTCCTCACTACTAAATTTTCCACGGTCAACTCAGCCATGAAGTGGTAGGCCACGTAAAATCACAGAGCTGAGTCAGCGCATGCTAAGGTGCACAGAAGTCGGCAACTTTCTGCAGAGTCAATAACTACAGACCTCCAAACATCGTGTGGCCTTCAGATTAGCTCAAGAACAGTGCGTAGAGAGCTTCATGGAATGGGTTTCCATGGCCGAGCAGCTGCATCCAAGCCTTACATCATCAAGTGCAATGCAAAGTGTCTCTAGAGCAGTGGAGACGTGTTCTCTGGAGTGACCAATCACGCTTCTCTGTCTGGCAATCCAATGGACAAGTCTGGGTTTGGCAGTTGCCAGGAGAATGGTACTTGCCTGACTGCATTGTGCCAAGTGTAAAGTTTGGTGGAGGGGGGATTGTGGTGTGGGGTTGTTTTTCAGGGGTTGGGCTTGTCCCCTTAGTTCCAGTGAAAGCAACTCTTAATGCTTCAGCATACCAAGACATTTTGGACAATTTCATGCTCCCAACTTTGTGGGAACAGTTTGGGGATGGCCCCTTCCTGTTCCAACATGACTGTGCACCAGTGCACAAAGCAAGGTCCATAAAGACATGGATGAGCGAGTTTGGTGTGGAGGAACTTGACTGGCCTGCACAGAGTCCTGACCTCAACCCGATAGAACAGCTTTGGGATGAATTAGAGCGGAGACTGCGAGCCAGGCCTTCTCGTCCAACATCAGTGCCTGACCTCACAAATGCGCTTCTAGAAGAATGGTCAAAAATTCCCATAAACACACTCCTAAACCTTGTGGAAAGCCTTCCCAGAAGAGTTGAAGCTGTTATAGCTGCAAAGGGTGAGCCAACTCCATATTAATTAAGAATGGGATGTCATTAAAGTTCATGTGTATGTAAAGGCAGGCGTCCCAAAACTTTTGGCAATTCTATGCTGTAAGTTGTCCTTGAGTGCCTTGAAATGCACCTAATAAACTGTATTATTATTATTATATTACGGTTTTGTTTTTATATACAGCTCCTAAGAATAGGGGTAATTACAATAAGACTATATAAACATAGTCATAAATATGAAACTATAAATACAAGTATAAATGTATGCAAAAAACAGTGAATAAAGAGTGTATGTGTTGCCTTGAGTTGTTTCTCCTCACAAATGTACTCATATTTATTTCTATGTATATATTTATTTAATTGAATTCATTATCAAGAGAAAGAGCCCCTAGGTACAGTAAACTTGATAAACAGATTACATGTGGAGATCCAAGGGGCCTAAACAGGGACACAGTTTGATGTGTCTTTGCTGAAGCAGTGAACTGAGAGAAAACTGACTGTTGTTCCCACATACTTCAAAATAACCACCATCATCCCAGTGCCAAAAATCTTATGCTTCACAATCTCCCTGTGACAGTGACTGCAGTGTGGCATTAGTGTAAATGAGTCTGTATCTGTTGCAATGACAAAATTATCAGTTTCTGTACATCCACAGGGCCATTTCTGGCCCTAGAAGAGATCCCTGGTGGTGATCAATGCATTGGATTGTTAAAAATCCACACAGGAACATATGATGCACATATTTTGACATACAAGAGGTCAATGTACTATAAAAAATATCCTGTAAGTTTAAAAACTCAAAACTTCCTTGTTAGTCCAAAAACAGCATTTATTGAAACCAATTACTCATTTCATATTTTGTCACATGACGTAATGTGCTTGCATTATGCGATGCAAGAATGCAGAATCAGATCAACGCCTACTTCCACATCATCACATCTTTGGCCCCGCCCACTGGCATGTTAGTGAGATGACGAGGAGAGAAGAGCAATACAGGATCACTGGACTAAAAATAACATTACCTTCCAAAGGGTCCTAATGCTAGGAAAGTGCTTATTTATTTTCAACTACTGTATGTGAATGTCTCAGCATTATTTGTTTGTTCGGTACATTTCACTTTGGATTCTTTAGTAAATCAGTCGCAATTTCGGCGCAGGCTTTGCAAACAGACTTTTACTGCAAGATATGGACCCCACAGTAATGCCACAAGTTGCCCTCTAAATATGAATTCAAGCCATATCTAGCCTACATTTAAGAGTCTAGAGGCATTTTCAGACCTGTAGATCATTTGCTTTGTTTTGAAACAGGACTTTTTGGTTTGGTTTGGCAACATTTAAAGGGGTCATGAATTGAGAAATCAACTTTTCATTCAGCCTTTGATATATAAAAGTTAATCGTGATATAAGAATATCCTGTAAGTTTCGGAGCTGAAAACTTCCTTGTTAGTCAAAGAAAAGCTTTTATTGACACCAGGCCCAGCAAACGCTCAATCTCAGAATGTGCCAAGCTGTGATGTCAGAGTGTGGTGAAACACCGCCTTAACCGGAGAAGACGAACACCTGATTCTGTAGCCCCGCCCACCGATTTGTGCATGGCATGTTATAGATAAATAACATAGGCCTACGTGGAGCTAAACCGGATCGAACTTCCAAGCAATAAACATGCTGCATAAGCTTGATTTGGATTCCAATATTATGAATGCATGGGTGAACTTTATTTTTAATGAATATCCAGCTCACATGGGTAAGACATTGCGCGTTTGTTCCTTCATTTCACCACGGATTCGTTTGAATGAATGAAGCAACACACTTATGTGAGTAAAAAATGTTTTTTATATGTGACAGTATTGCATTGTTACAGATCGTTTGATATCTATTGATTATGTGTAGGTGTCTAACTGAACATAACTTAGCACGCTGTCACAGGCTGGAGAATCCTTTATTTGAGGTGTTGTTGGTTCATTGTGCTGCGATTCGGGATCAGACTCGGACATGTATGGGCCAGGGCTTGCAAAGCCCAACGTCCCGGGGCTATGTGTTTTCCAGACGGGCTACCAAAACGTATCACCGGCCTGCCGACGGGCTATCTTAAATAGTGAAATAACATTCCTTTCTTGATGTGCGTTGTTCACTCTCTTTACTTGATATTTGAATGAAAAATACAATCGCGGAAGTTTTAATCATGCTGATTTGTCTGACTCTGCAGTGAGGTTTGTGTGTGCGTGCGTGTGTGTGTTAGTGATGCACGGTAAGCGGTTATATCCACCGATCGGGCGGGCCAAGTAATAAAAAATAACATTCCAATTAATTGCGGGTGGATGAGAGATAAATCATTGTGTTTGTTTGATAAAGACATTTTGCGAGCCCTGTGGGCGAATCATTCCGGTTGCCGTTTTCCCACACGCTTTCAAAACAATTCCTCACGTGTACTCATGGGGGAGCCGAAATTCATTATAATATGCAAAGCTTATCCAATCATAGCAGTGGGGGTTTACTTCCAAGTCTTCAGTGCGGCACGCCCATAAAAACCGAGCGTTCCATGAGAGAGGCTCAAAACCAGGGTAGAAAATAGCCTATTACTTATTCATTATGATGTTTTTGAATGTAAAAACCACGCAAACGTCATAAGTTGACCTCAGACAACAGTATAAAAAAAATAAAAAAGCCAGTTATGACCCCTTTAAAAGCATACCAAAATGTGTTTATGAAAGTCACATGTGAGTACAACTGTCCTCTTATTGGTCAGAGTTTCCTCTGCGTCATTCATCAAGATAGATTGACGAGATCTCTCCATGGGCTTATCGTGGCTTTATCTGTAGCTGTCGAAATACACGCCAACTAACCGTCATTCCCGCTCTGATAAATTATAGCTATATTTATATACATCTGAGTGCAATTGCCATGTTTATATATACCTAAACTAACTGAACTAAGGCAGAAACACACTAGGTTCTGAAACAAACGCTCCAAACGACCGTAAGTATTGACTCAGAACAGATCAGATAATTGATTCATTTTTTCTTGATTGCCATCCTAAAATGGGCCTACAATATGTTATATATTGCCTATGGTTTTTTTAAAGACATTTATTACCTTACTGCAGGGTGCGAACTACGGGGGAGCTAGGGGGAGCTCGGCTCCCCTTAATAAGACATGGGCTCCCCTAGAAACGTGATTTGTGAAATTTTGGGGGGTCTCAAAAAATATTGACAATGTGTTACTTTGACGTGCAATTTCAGTTTTGTGTAATGTGATCATCGTGGATTATTATGTGTAAAATTGCAAATATATCATTCATTCATGCATGACGGCGATTTAAACCTAATTTACTTCAATAAAGATAACTATACATGCTATTCTTGTCATGAGCATCAAGGTGTGGTGACGTTGTGGTGCAGATTCCACTCATGTTTAGTACGTTAACTCAAAGATTCGTAGAAAAAATATAAACGAATATCCACTTGGATTTCTGGACGAACAGCAAAGGAAGGTAAGGCATGTTATTCCCAATTATGTGTTGTGGCTGGGTTGTTATAGGTCTGCGTGATTCTCAATGTCTTAGGCCTAATTGAACGGAGGAATTATGGCATTCTTCCTCACGAGTAACTTTAACCGTTGTTCATGTGAACTCAAAGACAGCCGGATGCTTTGTTTATAGACTACTTGTGGGTGGCTGTTTGCTGTTTGACCTATCAATTCGTGTCGATAAAGTATAATAGGGTAAATACTGTATAGTGATTTATCCTATATACACTCACCTAAAGGATTATTAGAAACACCTGTTCAATTTCTCATTAATGCAATTATCTAATCAACCAATCACATGGCAGTTGCTTCAATGCATTTAGGGGTGTGGTCCTGGTCAAGACAATCTCCTGAACTCCAAACTGAATGTCAGAATGGGAAAGAAAGGTGATTTAAGCAATTTTGAGCGTGGCATGGTTGTTGGTGCCAGACGGGCCGGTCTGAGTATTTCACAATCTGCTCAGTTACTGGGATTTTCACGCACAACCATTTCTAGAGTTTACAAAGAATGGTGTGAAAAGGGAAAAACATCCAGTATGCGGCAGTCCTGTGGGCGAAAATGCCTTGTTGATGCTAGAGGTCAGAGGAGAATGGGCCGACTGATTCAAGCTGATAGAAGAGCAACTTTGCAGCAAAGCATTTGTGAAGCCACAACACGCACAACCTTGAGGCGGATGGGCTACAACAGCAGAAGACCCCACCGGGTACCACTCATCTCCACTACAAATAGGGAAAAGAGGCTACAATTTGCACGAGCTCACCAAAATTGGACAGTTGAAGACTGGAAAAATGTTGCCTGGTCTGATGAGTCTCGATTTCTGTTGAGACATTCAGATGGTAGAGTCAGAATTTGGCGTAAACAGAATGAGAACATGGATCCATCATGCCTTGTTACCACTGTGCAGGCTGGTGGTGGTGGTGTAATGGTGTGGGGGATGTTTTCTTGGCACACTTTAGGCCCCTTAGTGCCAATTGGGCATCGTTTAAATGCCACGGCCTACCTGAGCATTGTTTCTGACCATGTCCATCCCTTTATGACCACCATGTACCCATCCTCTGATGGCTACTTCCAGCAGGATAATGCACCATGTCACAAAGCTCGAATCATTTTAAATTGGTTTCTTGAACATGACAATGAGTTCACTGTACTAAAATGGCCCCCACAGTCACCAGATCTCAACCCAATAGAGCATCTTTGGGATGTGGTGGAACGGGAGCTTCGTGCCCTGGATGTGCATCCCACAAATCTCCATCAACTGCAAGATGCTATCCTATCAATATGGGCCAACATTTCTAAAGAATGCTTTCAGCACCTTGTTGAATCAATGCCACGTAGAATTAAGGCAGTTCTGAAGGCGAAAGGGGGTCAAACACAGTATTAGTATGGTGTTCCTAATAATCCTTTAGGTGAGTGTAGTCCTTGCATAAAGCAAGTAGTGCATACACTTGTAGCTGTTATGCATCTTTGTAAGTCCTCTTTTGAGGCACGTGCAAGCGCACAAACCCCACGGTATAGTTCGAACACTGCCTTACTGGTGAGGAAGATTTAATTGATATCGTCTGTTATGATCATTGTTGCATATCACCATATAGCGATATTAAGGCATTATAGACAACAGTATGACTATTGTAAAGCTGCTATAAACTATGTGTATTGTTAAAAAAAAAAGCATTATACAAATAAAATTGACAACTTTATGTCATGAGGGTCTTGGGATAATGTGTACAATGTGTAAAGTTTCTTATGAACTGAAAACTATCATGTTCTGCTTATGATGAAATATGAAGACCCTTAAACATGTTTCAATGTCCAACTGTTTCAAAGTTCCCAAGGCACTGAACTGCAGCTGTTTTATGAGTTTACAAACACCATCACACTCATTCAACATTAATATGTTAAATAACACGTTTAATACTAGGTGCATATTTATATATACGGTCTATCTCCAGCTAGATCCAGCTTTCCTCCTAAAAATGTATTTTGATCTGCAGAACACTGAAGAAAACTTGTAATAAAAATGTGTAGCAGTGTATGTTTATGGTCAGTGCAAGTCCACTGCAGTCTCTGGTCAGCGTCCATGTTTCTGAGGACAAAAGGATGAATATTAGTTTATCCCATCACTCCAGTGGGTCGCCCATTGCTTTTTGTGCAAAATAAAAGTCTTGTCCAGAAATGGCGTCTCTTGCCGCAGGATCTTCACAGCCTGATACTGAGGCACTTGATCTTCATACCGAACCCTATGGAAGAAACCACACTGCAAGAGAGAAAGAGGTTGAATGAGATAAAAATTTATATCCAGCACAAAATAAAATCACCTTGTGACACACCGTGCAACCTTGATCCCGGGGTAAAAAAATAATGTTTGGCTCATAGCTTTTTTTAATGCATAAAATGCAAGAGAATAAGGTTAGAACGTGATCTACGTTCAAAGTTGAATTCCATTGTTGCATAGTAATGATACCTAATCCTCCATTGGCAAGTGTGGCAAGACATTCATTCACGCCATGCTTGGTCTGTTTCAGCTGAAGCTGCTTTAGCTTTATCAACCTCTTTTTTCTTTTACTGTGTTATTTTTAAGGTGATAAAGTTATTCAGTGCTCATCAAATTTTAACAGGACATGATGTCTTTTGATGCCCTTCTCAGAAAAGATAGTCTAATGACTAATATTTTGCGCATCTTTTATACCTTGATCACAATTTTAGGATTCAGTTGTATTCCTTGTCCTACACATCAACCTCTATGCAACATTCTAAAGCACTAAATACAAAACAGATTTCCATCTTCATTCTTCAAAGAACTGCAGGCCACAAATCTTGAAGTATGTTTCTTATTGTTTGTTATTTGTTGATTACATGCATACAACACCCTCTTGCATTATCAGTACTCATTACCCAAGTCAATTCCTAAATAAAAATGATAACTGGTGTTGAAATATGTGTCCTGCATTTAGGCACAATACGTAAATCATGCAGATGTTCATTGATTAAAGCACATTGATTAATTTCCTGCGTTCTGCTCCATGCCTTTTAAAGTATACTCCTTAGCTGTGAGCATGGAAAGATGCAGGGAAAGATCTAGTGGACTTCGATTTCAAGCGCTCAAATCACATTGGCTGCGTCCAAAAGCTTAAAATTGCTGCCGTTGGAGGACTCATTTCAAGGTAGGAAGGCACCAAGGCACATCAAATCCAATGCTAACTTCACTTCCTGTCTCATGAGAGACCTTCATCTGATCGATTTTTGAAGGCAGCATAGATGTATCCTTCGCTGCCTATGATATCCCACAATCCTGTGGTTTTCATTCTGTGACAGTTGAGCTAACAAAAATAAAGAGAGCATCTGAAAGTTGCAGTTGGTGATCAGTTTGTGTGTTAATGTACACTTTTGACCAACGTTTTCCACTTCTAGAGAGAAATTGCTATTGTAGTCAGGGCTTGTGATTACTAAATTACTATTGTAGTCAAAGGCATTACATTTGTTGCTCACCAGCCACTGTGGCTAGTGATTTTCCAAAGTTACTAGCCACAATTTTGAAAACTGCCATGTAGATATTTTTTATATTATCTATAATTTGGCAGCAGGTTTATTAGGCTGCTGTCACTTTAAGACCTGTCGCACGGATCCATTATACTGTTACACATGCGTTTTCTTTCTCAACTGTTTACATTCACTTAAAAGGTAAAAACTTAAAACAAAAAATGTTCAAAACATAAAAAACGTTTAAGGTCAATGAGCAGCGAAAAAGAACTCAATTTAGTGCTGAGAGGCGGCTTTATGTGCGCACACTTTGGGTGTGAGCACAAACTCTGCGGGAATGAGTAAAATTATGCGCAATTTTATGCCCACGGCAAAATTCAAGCCCTGCAACAGCAACAATATTCATCCGGAGCAAATGAAACAAGTGAGAGGAGAGGCAGGTTTGTGTGTAACTCGCTGTCGGAGAGATGAGAGAGCGAGAGAGAGAGAGAGAGAGAGAGAGAGAGAGAGAGAGAGAAAGAAGGCGCAGCTGGTATTGTGTATCAATTCTATGGAAAATGAGCATTTCAGATATTTCAGTATCGATATGTATCGGAAAAACTATATTTTTGACAACACTACATTGCACATTGCAGTTTATCATTTCAGATGCCTTTTATAAGACTACAATAGTAGGAGTGACTGCGTCACACGTTGGCGGGTGTTCATGTCAAGCCCTGACTGCATTAATTAAATATTCACTTGTAGTTTTCACCAAAGCTCTCTTTATTTTGATGTAGATCATTAAGCCAGTACGTTGCCTCAGAAGTCTGTATGAAATCAGTTTTGTGAGGTACATTTGTGCACAGACACTACCTACAAAGTCACTGCCTGATAGGACAGCGAAGCAACAAGTCAGCTGCCTAAGTTTTCTGACGCCGCCAAAGCTTAAAAATGCTGCCGTTGGAGGACTTATTTCAAGGTAGAAAGGCATCAAGGCACGTCCGAATCCAATGTTAGCTTCACTTCCTGTCTCATGAGAGACCTTCATCTGATTGATTTTTGAAGGCAGCATAGATGTTTCCTTCACTGCCTATGATATCCCACAATCATATGCGTTCCATTCTGTGAGCTAAAAAAATAATGATAGCGTCTGAACGTTGCGGTTGCTGGTCAGTTTGTGTTTTAATGACCAACTTTTTCCACTTTTGATGTCATTTCTAGCAAAAAATTACTATTGTAGTAATTAAATATTCACTTAGTTTTCACCAAAGCTTGCTCTGTTTTGCTGTAGATCATTAAACCGTTACGCTGCCTCAGAAGTCTGTCTGATAAGGCAGCGAGGCAACAAGCCAGCTGCCTATGTTTACGGATGCAGCCAAAAATTGGTCTGTATGTGGACGGTGTGTCTGTATGCAGACTGTCGCAAAACACCGGCAGCCGAAGTTTGGGCTTAAGTCAGCTGACTATTCATTTCAACTCACTTTCTCTTATTACAGAGAGTGAATGTTTGTTCTGCCTTGCATCCTACACCACTGCCGTCAAAAGTTATTGTATTTATTTACAAATATACATATCAAATCAATTAATTCTGTAATCCTCACTACAACAAACTATTAGAATAATATTAAATAAATTCCCTAGTGGTGCTGCAAAACAAGAAGGTCTGGCCCTGATGCCATGTGTTCAATGCAACTCTTATTAGATCATGGATTTTAAGCGCTTGTTAGGTGTTCCTATTATTATTTAGATACTGGTTATCATGCCATTGTTTGGAAAGCCACAGCACAGCAGCACACACTCCACCGCAGAACTGGGTTGTACCACATGACGGATGTGCTAGAGGAAGATCAGGCTGGACGAGGCTCTTATTGAAGTTCAGTGGCCTGCTTCCTCTCGACATCAGACGGCTGCAGCTGCAGTTGAGCGCTGTAATACTCCGTCTCATAGTGAGGCTGCCTCTCGGTGCGCTTGAAAAAACCACACTGCTCCACCAGACGGGAAAAATATAACAGACATATGCGTAGGTACAGAGAGAAGAAAACATGAAGAACTAGCCAAGGGTGGTTAAATCATTAGAAGTGGAGAAATATTATATAGACAATAGTATGCATCATTGGAAAAGGCAATCAATTCAGTCACATGAGTTGTTGAAAAAGTTCATAAAACATGGGTCATTTTTGGCTAGAGAAATAAAAGTACACGACTGGCAACTAGTAAGTTCACTAGTAATCACACCATGATCAACATTACTAAACCACCACTCTAGTGATTGGTCAAACAGCATGCCAAATTATTCTTTTTGGCATCCACAATGACTGTACATGGTCAAACGATTGAAAAATCCTCATAGAGGCCATGGGTGCACTGCAAAAAATTATTTTCCTCCTCAGCGTTTTTGTCTTGTTTTCCAATACAAATATCTAAACATTCTTAAATCAGAGTACATTTACTTGAGAAGCAAAAAGACAAGCTAATTGAGTGAGTTTTTGATTAAAACAAGAAAAATATCTGCCAGAAATCTTGTTTTTCCTTTAAATTAAGTTTATTTTTCCGACCCCATTGGCAGATGTATTGCTTATTGTTTTAAAGTGTCCCTATTAAGCTTTTTGGGATATCCCTTTCATGTAGTGTGTAAGAGAGCTGTTTGTGAATGTAAAAGAACTGAACTGAAACGAGTCGCCAGTAATTCCAGTCTCACTTCCTGCTGAACCTATGTAGGTTTGTAACAGATTTGCATAATGCCAGTCTATGCTTTTAATTGGCTGAACAGTGTCTCTTTGCCCCGCCCTCAAACGCTGTAGTTGTAACTGAGACTGGAAGAGTTTGGTTGGTGTTGTTCATATCGAGAAGATGCTGTTTTCTGCTGCCAAAGCAAATCCACTTTGATGAGATTGAGACGGTAAAACTGGCGCAATTGCTGTGTATCAAGTGCTGAGGAAGAGCTGAAATTCAGAAATGCTAATAGGCGTTGGGTTTCCGACACAAGTTGTAAGTGGTTACAACAGACAGAGCCATATGACCAATCAGAGCAGAGCAGGCTCTCGGAAAGGTGGGGTTTACAGAGACCGAATCCTTGATCGAACCGTTTCAGACACTGAGAGAAAAGAGCTGATGCTGCAATGGATATTATGAGAAGATGAAAGTGTTTTTTGAACTTGCATGTAAACTTATTGTAGGAGACACCAAAACAACATTAGGAGGCTTTAAAATAGCATAATAGGGGCACTTTAATTTTTCAGAAAACAAGACAATATCTTTGATGCAAGAATATATTTGTACTGGAAAACAAGGCAAAAATACTGAGAAAAAAATCATCTTTTGCAGTGTGCAGGTTGTGCAATAAAAGCAGATGCTTGTTTAGTGGGTTCAGGTGTACACTCACCTTCCACAGTACACATACGAGCAGAGCGAGAACAATAATTCCAGCCAGGACAGCAATGAGAATGATCCACCACGGGATGCTGTACTTGTCTGCAAGCCCATGCTCTGGGTAAATCATTACTGACACCTGCACAAACACAAACACAAACACTGATGCACTAACAAGAACACGCATGGAAGTGTGAGCATATGTGATCATGTGTGCTATTTGACCTGTGTAGCAGCATCCTTCAGCACTAGATGCCTGATGTCGGATTTAATGGTGATATTGGCTCTGACCAGCAGCTCCACAGCACTGACAGATGAAAACTCCTAATAAATGGAAAGAGTGAACAATGTACTGAGAGTTCTGCATCTGCAATCCATTTGTGTGTCCGTTAGACTGCACACCAGGGCCGTAATCACCATAGACAAATTAATGAAAATATAATTTGGTTCAAAATGATTATTTCCCAAACTATTTCCTTCACTGTTCTATTTCTTTATGCTTTATAAAAAAAATTGGTCCCCCCCAGTATTCAAGACATGGTTACGGCCTTGTTACACATACACTATATTGCCAAAGTTTTGGGACGCCTGCCTTTACATGCACATGAACTTTAATGACATCCCATTCTTAATCCGTAGGGTTTAATATGGAGGTGGCCCACCCTTTGCAGCTATAACAGCTTCAACTCTTCTGGCAAGGCTTTCCATAAGGTTTAGGAGTGTGTTTATGAGAATTTTTGACCATTCTTCTAGAAGCGCATTTGTGAAGTCAGGCACTGATGTTGGACGAGAAGACCTGGCTCGCAGTCTTCGCTCTAATTCATCCCAAAGGTGTTCTATCGGGTTGAGGTCAGGACTCTGTGCTGGCCAGTCAAATTCCTCCACACCAAACTCACTCATCCATGTCTTTATGGACCTTGCTTTGTGCACTGGTGCGCAGTTATGTTGGAACAGGAAGAGGCCATCCCCAAACTGTTCCCACAAAGTTGGGAGCATGAAATTGTCCAAAATGTCTTGGTATGCTGAAGCATTAAGAGTTCCTTTCACTGGAACTAAGGGGCCAACCCCAACCGCTGAAAAACAACCCCACACCATAACCCCTCCTCCACCAAACTTTACACTTGGCACAATGCAGTCAGGCAAGTACCGTTCTCCTGGCAACCGCCAAACCCAGACTCGTCCATCGGATTGCCAAACAGAGAAGCGTGATTGGTCACTCCAGAGAACACGTCACCACTGCTCTAGAGTCCAGTGGCGACGTGCTTTACACCACTGCATCCGACGCTTTGCATTGCACTTGGTGATGTAAGGCTTGGATGCAGCTGCTCGGCCATGGAAACCCATTCCATGAATCTCTCTACACACTGTTCTTGAGCTAATCTGAAGGCCACATGAAGTTTGGAGGTCTGTAGCTATTGACTCTGCAGAAAGTTGCGACTTCTGCAAACTGTGTGCCTCAGCATGCGCTGACCCCGCTCTGTGATTTTACGTGGCCTACCACTTCGCGGCTGAGTTGCTGTTGTTCCCAATTGCTACCACTTTGTTATAATACCATTAACAGTTGACCGTGGAAAATTTAGTAGTGAGAAAATGTCACGAATGGACTTATTGCACAGGTGGCAACCTATCACGGTACCACGCTTGAATTCACTGAGCTCCTGAGAGCGACCCATTCTTTCACAAATGTTTGTAGAAGCGCATGCCTAGGTGCTTGATTTTATACACCTGTGGCCATGGAATTGATTGGAATTTAATGATTTAGAGGGGTGGCCCAGTACTTTTGGCAATATGGTGTACGTACAGACACACTATGAACCCTGGACACAATTATGGACAGTAATTCACTGACTGTGGGCTTGAATTATGTGTTTGAGGTGATTGTCTGTAACTGTGTTTCCATCTTTTAACTGACAGTAAATTAAGAATTCCTTTCAGTGTAACTCTCCGTTGAGCTGATAGTTACTGTCCCACATATTCAAAAGTGAAAACGATCGTTCAAGAGTATCGAGCAGCTCTCACCTCAATGAAAGTGCTGTTCCACAAGTTTGCTCGGATCCTGATATGGATGGAGTCGGAGAACGTGTCTAGAGGACACCGGAAGAGCAAGCAGCGCGCAGAGCCCAGTAAACAATCCTGAAACACACCAGCAGCTCAGATCAATCACAATCAACAGCAGGTTACGGAATTATATATGGTCGCAAATGTATTTCTCATTTTGTCTACTCTCTGGTTGAAACTCACCAGTGTGAGAGACTTCCTTCTTTCAGACGCAGACACAGCTGGAGTGATTTTGCCAACTGGGTTTTTGGGGACCACGTCTTCTTCGGTCGGATGCGAGCGTACCTTTCTGCTGCTCTGTTCACAGATGACCCATATAAACGTTTCTTGCATTTATTGATGACCAGCAGCTTCATTTGATGGGTGTTTGCGAGTACCTTGAGGTTTTCTGCTTGTGGCGGCTGATGGAGGCCCAAAGGGTTGAGCGCCGATTGTGGTTCACAGCGAGTGTGTGGATGGCCGCCGACCAGCAGAGCGCTCGGATACAACAGCCACTTCTTATTGATCAGCTCGTATGGCCACAGGATGTTCAGAGAGGCCGAGCCGAACGTTTGGAGAGGCTGCCCAGTATTAGACACCTGTTATCACACATTGTCACATGAGTTATTTCTATCCTGTTCCTTCCATTTCTCCAAAAACTAGATGATTTGGAGAGCAAATGGAGACTTCTGTTAAAGTCTCCTTTTTCACAGAGTAATCTCACATGTATCTCATCTGTTTCAGAAGAGATCTAATCAATATCTCAAAGTTTGCAGAGTTAAAAGCTCTACTTGACCTCATGTTTTTTTTTTACGTTCATCTTTCTTTAGTGTGTAATGTTGCTGTTTGATCATATTCTCTATATCAGTGTCACTGTTTCTGAACTCCCTGAAACGCCTCCATTGTAGTCTTGAGTTTTCTTCTGGAAACAAACATGTCACAATATTCCTCATTTAAATAATTCATACGCAGAATAAAGGGGCAGGGCCTGCTTGAGTTAGTAATGCTGCCTTCACGTGCTATTGGAAATTTCATAATTCCCACTTCAGAAGTCGTGATTCGAGCTTGTTGCATTCAGGTGCTTTGTTGTCGGAATGAACAGGAATCATGGACACCAGGTTTATTCTTGCCTATTTATTGGGAAAATCTTATTAAAACCAAAATTATACAGTAGCCTAT
This sequence comes from Coreius guichenoti, assembly GCA_039654105.1. Lineage (NCBI taxonomy): Eukaryota > Metazoa > Chordata > Actinopteri > Cypriniformes > Gobionidae > Coreius > Coreius guichenoti. Next base: position 32,978,203 of record CM077188.1, on the reverse strand, counting down.
GTAGTGTCCCATGTAGTATCCCAGTGTATTTACAATAATCCCAATAGCACGTGAAGGCAGCATTAGTAGTGTGTTGAAACTGGCGGCTATGGTAAGGGGTGGGACACGCTCGAAGCGCTTGACCAATCACAACACACTGGTCCAACCGACCAATCAGGGCACAATGTGTTTTTCATAAGGAGGGGCTTCATAGAGACAGGAACTAAACAGACTGGTGTGTTATGTAATCAGATTACTTTTGTCAAGTAACTTTAATTTACAACAAAATATCTGAGTTACTTTTTCAAATAAGTAACGCGAGTTACTTTGTTTTTCTATTTACTAACTGACAGCTCTCCTGTCCTTATGTTGAGAGAACTCGTGAGTGTTTTCTCGCTGTGTGTAAACATGATGGTTATTGTAGTTCTAGACTAAATGTGAACATGCATTTACTAATCTCACTTGCACAAAAACAGATTCACTATTCCTCAAAATGAATAAAATCAGTGAAATGCAAACTCAGAATAGTATGCACACCTGAAAGAATTAAATATGTTAAATAACACAAATATACTTTATGTATTTAATCTCACTTTATTAACCAGTGTCTTCGCTGCTGACCTTCGATGATCCAATTCATCCATACTAAGAGAAAATGACTTTAAACATCACATTTGTGTTTCTTTTTTGTTGTTGTTTTTATTGCTGAAGTAAGAGTGTTAACTTTCTTCTACTGCGTCCTGTTCTTCTGCGATACAGAATGACATCACAGAGCTGAAAGGTTTGTTTGAGCGTGCCCTCTACTGTACAGACGTGAATTTGCATTTCCTTCAGCCTGAGACTTATTAATTTCACTTTTGGTGTGAAAGGGCCTTAACATTGGCCAAAAATAGAAGGTTTTTTTTGTTGTTATTAAAAAACAAACAAGCAAGCCCAGTCTAGGTGAAAAAAAGTCACTCATGTAGCATGTAACATTACTTCCCATGAAAAATAAGTAATCCAATTGGTTACTTTTTAGTGGGTAATGCAATATTATAACATTACTTTTACAAGTAACTTTCCCCAGCACTGTTAATATCTATATGATTTAATATAAAGTACTTATTAGTGGTAGGAGAGAAAAAAAGTTGCAATTCTTTCTTTAGCGATTCTGAATCGATTCTGTGGGAAACCTGAGCTTTTTCAACACTTACAGTGCGGTCTCTGCGGTATTTCAGTGTTTATTTCAGTTCACTTTCCGTTCCAAAAGCTCTACGAAATGTAGTTTTATAATTAAATCGTGTAAATCAAAAGTTAAACAGTTTAAAATAATTGTTCAGTAACATTGAGAACAAAAATTAACATTTTGCTTTAAGCCTTTATATATAATGTATTACAATGTATTACAATGTATATAATGTATTACAAAAGTATTTTAATGCATTAATTATGCCTTGTAATACACCTTATAATGCATTGTATGGTGTATTACAAGGCATAATTAATGCATTGTTTTGGCATTTTTGCAACAGGGTGAATCTCACAACATTGTCCAGGTTACATTTCACCAGGAAGCAATTTTTGTTTTGTGCTGAGCAAAAAAATATATTTTTATGTTCTGGTGCTAAATAGCCTCCTTTCCAAATAGTTAGCAGTTAGAAGAAATAAAAGAATTGTCAATGCGCTTACACTCCAAGGGCCAGATTTACTAATACACCTTATAATGCATTGTATGGCCTCATGAATAATTGTAACCACAGTTAAAATATATTATAATACTTATCTATTTACTGAACACATCTTTAGATAGTATAATGCATTAAAAGGCATGACAAACTTTTGGTTACAATTATTTATAAAAATAAGAAAAAAGCATTATAATGTACATTAGGTATACCTTTATAATGCATTCTGCATAAAGGCTTTTGTTACCAGACTTGTTAGTTTAATAATGGAATGTTGTTACTTTTAAACCAAAAATGACCATAGTGCAGCTTTAAACATTAAATCTTTTGAGATATGATAGAGCACCTTCTGAGCAATAAAATCTTTTTCTGAGCACACATACTTACAATGAATTCATAGTCCACTGCGCTGCCGACGTCCTCCAGTGATGTCATCGCGCTCTCGCCCCTCACCGCTCCGCTGAAGAACAGCTGATGAGGGCGTGCCAGCCTACAGGAGAACCACCATCATCACACCACATTTTAAGAATAGCTTCTGAGAACATTTAATATTAAATATTAGATCCATTTACAGACACTTGTGAGATTATACACTATAGTGACATTAGCATTCCTGAGAAAATATACTATTTCAGAAACACTAATGATCATGATCAGAGATAAAAGGAAGTGAACACACACCCGCTGAGCACCAGAGGAAGCTCGATCACCACTCGCGCATACGCCGTGACGGGGACCAAAGCAGGCTGTTCACTTATCCTGTGTGTGATTGACACATATGGCATGTGCATGGCTGAAATCATTCCATTTGTTTTGGCATTTTTGCAACAGGGTGAATCTCACAACATTGTCCAGGTTACATTTCACCAGGAAGCAATTTTTGTTTTGTGCTGAGCAAAAAAATATATTTTTATGTTCTGGTGCTAAATAGCCTCCTTTCCAAATAGTTAGCAGTTAGAAGAAATAAAAGAATAGTCAATGCGCTTACACTCCAAGGGCCAGATTTACTAACAGCAAACCCTCTTTTGGTGTTAAAAAATGCTGCGGGGATTTACTAAAGACATGCAGTGAAAAATTAGCCATGAAAAGGCATGGACACAATTATTTTTGCGGCTGACCTTATAGAGAATGTGAAGATACGTTGCATTCTAGGACGGTGGCGCCATCTTGTGAGGATCACTACTATAAACTATATGCCAAGCAACAGTATTTGGACAAATTAAAGACTAAAAACAACACAGATCCATATGACTTGGCACCCCAAGACTGGATTACAGGCCCTGAAACACTGACCTGAATAACGATGCTATTGTCTTCTGTAGAGCTGATTATACCAAAATTCAAATTATTTTTTCATAATTGATGAACTTTACAGTTATTGAACTGAATTGAATCAACATTGAATTGATTTGAGATGAATAATGACACTAATGCCTTCTGTAGAGCTGTTGTACAGCAGAATTTGTCTTAGATTTGTCTCACCCTGACCACTGCTTTGTATTGTACAAAGCACTATAGAAAAAAAGGTGAATTTACAAACCTAGAAGCTCATGAACAATTTTTTGTTGAAGCTGGCAAACTGCTAAAGCACAGTCATACCTGTACTTTCAAAGGTAAGGTGCTACTCCTCTTTTGACCCATTTATTAAACCAAACAAAATAAAAAAAACGTTCAAAAACACTCGGCTATGATTGAGTCATATGCAGTCGATGGAAAAAAAAAAAATCGATGGAAACTAGCAGAAAGGCAGTGGATCCTCACAATATAGTGGGGAGAGGAGAGGATCTAGATGCAGGATATTTATTAGAAATAATGGTAACACTTTACAATAAGGTTGTATTAGTTAACATTAGTTAATGCATTAGTTAACATGAACAACACCTCTGTTCAGCATTAGTTAATCTTTGTTAACGTTAGTTAATAAAAATACAGCTGTTCATGGTTTGTTCATGTTAGTTCACAGTGCATTAACTAATGTTAACAAGATTTTAATAAAGTATTAGTAAATGTTGAAATTAACATTAACAGTTCATTATAGTGCAGTTCATTATTAGTTCATGTTAACTAATGTAGTTTACTAATGTTAACTAATGAACCTTATTGTAAAGTGTTACCGAAATAATAATAACAACAGAAATAAGCAAACATAAGAACATGCCACTCGGGACAGGAAGTAACATAAAAGTCCTGACAAGACATGCGGAACATATAACAAAAACAGTGGCTGCATCCAAAATGGCATACTTCCCTACTATATAGTAGGCGAAAAACAGTATGTGTAACGATGAACACTTTACTTTCCCATGAGGCCATGGGAGAGGATTTGTGAATGGCAGTGACGTGTGTGGTCTGTGTGGTCACATGATAATGACAGCATGGTGAATGTAGTACGTCCAGATTACATTCATACTACACACACTATAGCCACGTTTCCACCGCAGGAACTTTCTCCAGGAACTAGGGACTTTGGGGTGGTACTCGGTGTGTTTCGAGCGCAGGGACCAGGGTCTGAATGAAGTTCCGGGTAAAGATTTCCCCCTCAGAAAGTCCCTGCTCACGAGGTAGTACTTTTTCAAAGTTCTGGAACTTTCGGGGGTGGGACTTGGGCGTTGAACATGCTGATTGGTTGAGTTCACGCAGCATTTTGTTTCAACCACCATTTTTAAAAGTCTGTGGTGTGTGCAGTAAGAGTTGTTTGCTATTCGAATCAACAATGGAGTTTAAAAATACAACCAACGGACCTACGACAAGGTTCAGGCTTTATTAAGCTTATATGCGGAGGACGAAATCCAGCGGGAACTGGAAAGTTGTGCGCAGTCCTACGTCACCGGACTAATTTGACTAATCTTCATGGTACTTTAGACCGCGATGGACAGCAACAGGTCTGGGGGGAGAAAAGTTCCTGCGTCAAATTGTTCCGGGTAATTTCGGTGGAAATGCGGCTTATACTATATAGAACATAGTTTTTTAGCAATCATGAAGTAATTGCTTATTAAAAATAAGTACCTACTCAAGAGAGTATGTGATTTCGGACGCAGCCAGTTAATCACATTCTCTATTGCATATGCATTTGTAGGAATTTCCCTTTTAGACGCAAAATTTATGGGCGGAGAGGATTCAAATAAATCAAGCAACATGATTTACTAAGGTTTGCGCTAGTCAATTTACAGGTATGTGCTCCATTATTTAACACCCAAAAAAAGCATGTCTTAAACAATTTTTTGTGCACACGGCATGCTGCGATAGAGTAACCTCAGAGAAATTTCCCCACTTGTGTTCATTTATTTGGAATGCCAGAGGAAGACGTTATCCGAACATCTCGTTTGCCAAGCCATGTTATTTTTAATTTACACTGCTCTTGGTAGATTGCTTCATAATGGAAATGAGCTGCTGCGTCTGTGTTCTTTAAATTGTACATTGTCAATAGATTCACCTGCAGAACTTCACAGTCCCATCTGCGCTTTTATGGAATTTGCCCCGTTAGTAAATCTGGCCCTAAGTATGCTACATGTAAGTACAAATACATCATGGTAGTTTGTGTGGTACTGAATTTGGTTTCTAAAAAATCTTTTATGCATTTCAAAATAAAAAAAAATGGCTTGCACTTTATTTTACAGTATGTGTACTTACAGAAAGTACTGGTTAATATAAGGTAACTACATGGGTTAAGGTTAGGTTCAAGGGTAGCTTCAGGGTTAGTAGGGTACAACGGGGCTAAAGGTACACCTTAAAAAAAAAGTGCTTTTCGTTACTCCCATAGTGTATGATTTCAGAAAAAATATACATGTTTGTATTGAACATTTATAGAGCAACAGATCTTGTGTGAAAATAAATCCTAAAAGTGGTTTATTTTGTTTAAGTGTGTTATAAATGTATGGGGTGGTGAGGGGGGCCTTTTACCCCACAGACACACGGGGCAAAACCAGCACGGGGCAAAAGACTTAGTAAGACTTTAAGTATTGATACACATACTTTAGCTAAAATAATGTTTTTAATAATGTCTAAGTTAATACTTGTTCAAAACAATCACTTTAGCAAAGTTTGAACTATTTTCAGTTTATTTTGATAAATAAAAGAATTCATTTTTGTTCAATAAATATGCTGTCATTAAAATATGTTAATATAGAAATATATTTTAAAAATATAGAAACAAAATAATTTTAAAAAGTAAAGATTCTGAAAGCATTGAAGGAGATCCCATAATAATTTAATATAGATTTACAGTAGTAACAATAAATTATATTTTATTATATGATATGATTAATATATTTTTAAATATGATGGTTTCATTATAAATATGATTATCGCAAAGGTGGACACCAAACTTAATATATGATATTTACAATCTGAATCTAACCATGTCAACAAATGGAAAAGTCAGCCGCTGTTTATTATCATGTTAATTATTGTGCCTTTTACCCCAAATACCATATTCTACATTTACATATTACCTTTGTCTTAAAATATATTCAATAATTTTAGCGATTCTTATTTGCTACTTAAATCTACAAAAATTTTAAAAACATCAAATATTAGATCAAATGAGCGCAGAATCAACTTTGCGCTGCTGTCCGTGATCGCGTCAAGGATCAGACACATTTCCACGTGCATCTTGAGAAGTGGATGTTTTGGAAAGTGCTGAGGCAAGTTTTTGTGCCATCTAGTGGTTTAGAGGAAAATAAAATCAAAGGAGCCTTTTACCCCGAGGAGCCTTTAGCCCCGTTGTACCCTACCTAGTTATTACCCAGTTATTGTAATTACTATAATAAGTACACAGTATGTACATGGAGAACAGGACTGTAAAATAAAGTGCTACCAAAAAAAATTTATAAAAGTAAAAGGTATTTTGGGGGAAAATGTGCTGTTGTCATGAAAATGTTACAATGCAAAATAAATATGGTCATAATATTCAGGGCCCAGACATTTCTTTGTGAGATTCATCCAACATCATTTGTATGATTTTGTTTTGCTCACAAAAGAAATACATTTTCAAATGTCAGGCAGAAAACAGAAGTGAAACTCACGTAGACAGTGCGAGATGAACAGACAGTGACGTCGTTTCTATAGTGATCGCAGAAGTGCTCAGAATAAGATAAAATTTGACCTGACATAAAGAATTAATGGTCAATTTGAGTTTCTTGAAGGTCAGAATTATGTAACTGTGCATGTGAGACCGTTACTGTACCGTCGCTTCTCTTTTGAGTGGATTGCCCAGTTCACACAGCGCTTGAGAGCCGTTCTGATTGACTTCACACAACACCTTCAAAACAAGACCAGCATCAGGAGACTATGAGAACTGCATACGACACATAAACAACCTTAGCATTGCTGATGGTGTACCTGCTGCCCCATGAGTCCAGAGTACGAGAGCGTGTTTGGCAGAGACACCAGCAGCTGGGCGGCATGGGCATCATCTCCGTCTTCCTGCGGGGTTTCTGGGTTAGACGGCATGTTAGTCACCGTGACCTCCAGCACTACTGACCTCTGATCCGACAGAGAGAACACCGGCACATCGGAGCCGTCTCTAAACGCAGAGCATGTGGGAGAAATTAAAATAATGAGGCTTTCTATGCATGAGTGAAATGCTTGCACTGGTTTAGGAAAAATACTTTCACATGTACAGGCAATTTATGAATAGTTTGTAGCAACATTTAGGAAACATGTTCACATTTAGGATGAGTCCATGCACATATTTGTAAATGCTCACACTGTAAGTATGCAGTGACTGAGACGTCGCTTCAGAAACTTACCGCGGTAGAGGAGTGAAGGCGTTTGAAATGGGTGCTTTTGTGCCAAACTGATAGACGAGCTGAAGGTTGCTCTGGCATATTTTATCCTCACCACACCCTTCCCTGACGAAATTAACCTGAGAACAGACAGAAAGCTTGCACATTCATTTACGTATACTACTGGAAGGAATTCTATTGGAATACTATTGGAATACTATTGGAATTCCCTTTCGATAAACATATAAGGGATAATATACAGACAGCTAGTCATTTTCACAAAATAAACCCTGACATGACATGCAATATTGATTTTGGGTTAACTGCTGCAAAAAAAGTGTTGTAAATAAATCCAAAGACAGATATAAATGTAAACTCATATAAAGTGATATATACTAGGCCTATATAGCAAATCTCAACTGCTTGATTGTCTATACTATCTATACTATTGTCTATACTATACTATATTATCGCACAGCTCAAATGCGACTATAAGGCATGAAGGATTTTTCTCTAAAGCTGCTTTGAAACAATGTGTATTGTGAAAAGGACTATACAATTTTTTTTTACTTGACTTTGACTAGGTCTAAATAGGATGCCACTTTTCACAATTTGTGAAATGACAGCCATTATCACAATCTTGATTATTTTTCCAATTAACCCTTAAAGCTGTTCGGTCATTTTTAAGCGAAAATGTTTTTTTTTTAAGTATTTTTTACTTCATAGAAATGGTACAAAACTTGGTAAAGGTTTTGGCACTTGCTGTGTGAACACAAAAAACAATCATGGACATGATTTGAAAAAAATAAAATAAATCACACTTGTGTTGTTCAAAAATGAGCGCATTGGAAATGAATGGGAGACGAATTTCATCCACTGGAAGCGTTTGGTGCTGCGGCCAAACAAATTCACAAATTCCTGATTTCTTCAAATTTGGAACACAGCTTGTTTAGATTTATGGCTTTGATTTTGTCACAGTTTTAGAGTAAACGTGTTTTGCTAAATATATTTTTCATATAAAAATTGAAAATGGTATTTTTGTGCATTTTTCATAACAAATGCAAACTTTTATACCTTTTTTCAAGTTAACTTTTTTCAACTTTTTTTTTACATCAGCAATAATCTGCTGATGCATTTATTCTTTTCACATCCACGTTGTTTAAATAGCAAATGCACTGGTGCATCTGTTCACCCATGGGCGTGCTGGTCTGAAAACCAGGTGTGTTCAGGCGCATTGTTGGTGCGTTGCTATTTTGAGGAACTGAAAACGACTGCGCCACTGACCAACAAAAACCTGCTCTAAAGTCAATAGTGCAGTATTTTTTGTGTTATTTAAAGGGCGCGTTAGTAATATGTGACCCTGGACCACAAAACCAGTCATAAGTCGCACGGGTATATTTGTGGCAATAGCCAACAATACATTGTATGGGTCAAAATTATCGATTTTTCTTTTATGCCAAAAATCATTAAGATATTAAGTAAAGATCATGTTCCATGAAGATATTTTGTAAATTTCCCACCGTAAATATATCAAAAATGTATTATTACTAGTAATGTGCATTGCTAAGGACTTCATCTGGACAACTTTAAAGACGATTTTCTCAATATTTAGATTTTTTTACACCCTGAGATTATAGGTGAGGTCCATATCCTAACAAGCCATACATCAATGGAAAGCTTATTTATTCAGCTTTCAGATTATGTATAAATCTCAAAATTTACCCTTATGACTGGTTTTGTGGTCCAGGGTCACATATGTGCCTTTAGGAGGATGCACAACGTGCATACACTCTGCTTATTACACACAGGGACGCGCAGCAGCACATAAACATGCCAAATATTAAAAATAAAAGGACTACAATGTAAAACATTATTATTGTGTACATAAAGATAAAAATGCCTACATGTTGTAATGGATAGTCATTGCATGTATCAGAATTACCTATTTGCAGTAATGACGAATGAAATTGGCTACTAATCCGCCTTTGTGCGAGCGCAACTGGCTTTTAAAGGGAATGGGAGATGAGACTCTGATTGGTTTATTGCACATTACGCCCAAAACACACCCATGACTTATTAAGAGACTAGGGAAAACCCTTTTGGACCATGTGCCTGGCGCTCCGACCATTTTTCCTGTCATTAAACAAGCAAAAGTGGATTTGGACACTCTCTAAGCGCACCTGCACCATGAGCTTCAGACCACACGCTTAAATCATTAAAATAGGGCCCTAGAAGAAATTTTTATTTTTAGGTCTATGCTCAAAAAGTAAATAAATAGATTATAACTACTGCATAAATATAATTTAGTACCATAAAATACACTAAAAATACAAAATATTAAATAAAAAATATGATAAAACTAAAAAATAGTAAAATCATTTAATTGAAATTAAAAAAAATAAAAAAATCAGTCTTTTATGACCTACACACGAACAGTCCCAGAGGGTTAATTGTGCAACCCTACACGGAGTGATATGAGAGAGATATTAAACTAATGTAGGACATCTCTTTCTTGAGACAACTGTACAGTGTAGAGTCATTATACACAAGCATCTGAACACAGAATGCATTGATTGACCAATCACAACCAAAATCAATAGACAAACCAAATCAGAAATGGTGAATGGTAGAGTATGTAATGTACATCTGTTGTACCTCAGAGTAGAGTGTGTTGGAGGGACTGAGGCTCAGGACAGGGCTCATCTGGTTATGGTGTTTATGGCCCGTGTGATGGTGATGTCTGCTTCTCCGTATAGTGTGTGTGATAGCCAGAGAGACGGGCCGCAGCTTGTCCAGAATGTTTTCCTGGTGAAATGAGAACAGAAGAGTTCATATTGCCCTGTGATTAACATGCATCTCCTCTGACCACTTGTGACTTCATTGAGACCCTCCTCTCATATTATTAAATGCAGCAGCAATTTCAATCGCAATGTGTGCGTGTTTTGGCAGCAAAGTTTGAATCCCCTGTTTTATGTTCAACGTGTTGATTTTTTCACGACATTCCAGTTTCAATAGCTGTGTTTGAAGGGTGTGCCCTCGGGAGGTCACATTTGTTGGCTGCCTCATTTCGGAAAAATAACCATTATATTGCCTCACGAGGAATAACTTTTATAAAAAAAAATGAGACATTCCCGATGACGTATACGGCTGACAAATGCGAATTCTGGAGCAGAGCATGTGAGATATTATATAAAACTACACTGTAAACCTTAATGCTCAAAATAATTAATTGGTTTAAGTAGGGTAAACTTCAATTAAACAAATTAGTCAATTAACTAACTTGTATGAGTATTTAGAACTTTATTTTTCTATTGAGTTCACACAACTGACACACTTTAAGTAATCTGAATTGTTTTATTGTTTTGAGTTTTATGAACCTGTTTCTCCACCATGGTGGAAGCGCAACTGGCTTTTAAAGGGAATGGGAGATGAGACTCTGATTGGTTTATTGCATGTTACACCCAAAACACACCCATGACTCATTAAGAGAATAGATACAACCCTTTTCGACCATGCGCCTGGCGCGCCGACCGTTTTTTCCGTCAGTAAACTAGCAAAAGTGAATTCAGACACTTAAGCGCACCTGCGCCGTGCGCTTCAGACCATGAGCTCAGGTCGTTAAAATAGGGCCCTAGGGGTTGCACAGACTAGTCAACTTTAATGCTCTGCCATGACGCTTTAAGCATGATGTCGACTAGTCGCTGATCATGGCCATGAGAGGGTGCAACAAGATAAGAAATCTTTTTAGTCCACTTTTATGCTACGTTTCCAGCAGTTAAAATGACAAATAAATGCATATTCCGAGAGTGCTCCACAAGATATATTTGATTATACCATCTGGATGCTCAATATTGATTTTAAACAGCTTATTGTAGCTACACATAAGTTAATCACCGTTGTAAATTAATGCACTGCTTCACTGTAATGCACACACATACAGACAGTAGCGCGCACATCACACACGTGCACACAAACATTTAGTAGCGCAGAAATGTATTGCCAACACTGTTCTGTGATTTAACAATAAAATAGCTTAGAAAGTGAAAAGTTCAAGCATATATTTCTTAGTAACTAAAACCCACAGCTTCACTATTACTAGAGAGGTAGCCAGGTAGAATTAATTCACACACAATCTCTCTCTCACTAATGCATTCATATATATGTGATCTTTACTGTGCTACTTTATCTGTGTCTGATTTATAACGAGCAGAAATCTGTGAGAAATATAACGACCCAAAGACAAAAGAACTGATAAAAATAATCTGTTTTGTAGGAGCAATAGCCTTGTGGGCAGCGCTGGGTCATATGCCATAGCTGTGCACGAGAAAACCTGAGTTCAAGTCTCAGCTCGAGGTTCAGGCTTATTTGTTCATTAATGATTAGTTGATGTTGACTCGACTTTCATCACATAAATGTCGACTTAAAAAACGTTCAACCCCTAATGCACATAAACTACGATGGAAACACATTTACATGAAAAACATGAATTTGTCTAAGAGGATGTGATTGGGTAACTGGACTAACCAGTGGACCAATCGCATTGCACCGCATCTCAAATGTTGGTTTGAAAAACGATGACTCACATGATTGCATTCCCAAACGCAAGAGAACATGACAGGTAGTGTTTATTGCATTCATCTGCCGTTCTGAGACATTAATGACGTACAGTAGGAAAAAAGAGCCACAGTGGCTTCGCCGGTTCCTGGAATAAAACTTCCAGTTTTATTACAGATATTTTGTGCCAATTTCCCTGGAAGTTGTAACAGACTCAGGCCTGTTACCATGTTCACACTTACTGAGGGTACTACTACTACACACCACCAGAGGCGCTAGGGTGCTCTAGGAGGTGGTATATACCCAGGTGGGTAGTAGAGTTAGTCAGATTTGTTGGACAGAGGAAGCATGACTTACCTAGCCTAGAAATCTAATTTGCAGCCAGGTTCGTCTAGCAACTCTCCGTTGGTTTGCGAGCCTGAAAAACCAAACTCTAGTCAGGCCAATCACATCGTGTATAGAGTCGGTGGGCGGGCTTAACATAATGACGGCAGAGTTGCGACGGTTCCATGTGCTACTTGAAAACAAAGAAGCTGCCGAACAGCGGTCTTTCGAATCGGCTTTGGCCGCGACTCTGGAAGACTTGGAGTTAAGCTTTTCTTTGAGAAAAGAACAAATAACGGCACTGAAGTCATTCTTAAAAAAGGAAGATGTGTTCGGAGTTTTGCCGACCGGATACAGCAAAAGTTTAATCTATCAACTAGCTCCGCTTTACCTTCTTCGTTGCTCTGGTTGGTTGTAGTGCTATCCTATTGCGTGCAGAGGGAATTTGAAAGACAACCGTTTATCCCGCCCCTCAGATTGAGCCCTGCCAATGGTGTGTTCCCAGACCCAACATCTTGATGTGGGTCTGGCTTGTCAGGCTATGACTTACCTGCTGTGTTACCACAAACCGCTTTGAGTCCTGATTGGGAAACTTTGTTTTGAAGCTCAATCAAAGTAAGGAGTATTTTCTTTTCTTTTTCTTCATTTATTCTTCGTGTTTTCTGGGGTGTTTTTTTTGTATTGATTTGTAATCATTGCACATGCTTTTTTGGGTTATTTGAGATTGTTTGCTAACTGGTTTCACTACTAATGTTAAGTTTATATTTTCTGTTGTAGAAGGACTCTTTGTTGCTACTAGCATTTATATGGCTTCCCGTGGTTGCTTGGATTGCAATTCATGATCTGTGTTATTACTCTACCTTGTGGATCTCTTGGATCTCATGCACAAGGATTGTAAGGAATACCTGCACGTTGGATTTATTTTACCATCATCTCCGTTTTCACCAGACTGTCTTTTGCATCTGTGGACTATAATCTATAAGACTTTCATGTTAAGTTCATCTTGAACACTGTTGTTACACTGACTCCATATTAGGCTGTTTTCTCTCACCATAGGTTTCAAAGACTGGGGGTATTTACAGCCAAGCCTGCTTACATCTATATATATATATACACTCACCTAAAGGATTATTAGGAACACCTGTTCAATTTCTCATTAATGCAATTATCTAATCAACCAATCACATGGCAGTTGCTTCAATGCATTTAGGGGTGTGGTCCTGGTCAAGACAATCTCCTGAACTCCAAACTGAATGTCAGAATGGGAAAGAAAGTTGATTTAAGCAATTTTGAGCGTGGCATGGTTGTTGGTGCCAGACGGGCCGGTCTGAGTATTTCACAATCTGCTCAGTTACTGGGATTTTCACGCACAACCATTTCTAGAGTTTACAAGAATGGTGTGAAAAGGGAAAAACATCCAGTATGCGGCAGTCCTGTGGGCGAAAATGCCTTGTTGATGCTAGAGGTCAGAGGAGAATGGGCCGACTGATTCAAGCTGATAGAAGAGCAACTTTGACTGAAATAACCACTCGTTACAACCGAGGTATGCAGCAAAGCATTTGTGAAGCCACAACACGCACAACCTTGAGGCGGATGGGCTACAACAGCAGAAGACCCCACCGGGTACCACTCATCTCCACTACAAATAGGAAAAAGAGGCTACAATTTGCACGAGCTCACCAAAATTGGACAGTTGAAGACTGGAAAAATGTTGCCTGGTCTGATGAGTCTCGATTTCTGTTGAGACATTCAGATGGTAGAGTCAGAATTTGGCGTAAACAGAATGAGAACATGGATCCATCATGCCTTGTTACCACTGTGCAGGCTGGTGGTGGTGGTGTAATGGTGTGGGGGATGTTTTCTTGGCACACTTTAGGCCCCTTAGTGCCAATTGGGCATCGTTTAAATGCCACGGCCTACCTGAGCATTGTTTCTGACCATGTCCATCCCTTTATGACCACCATGTACCCATCCTCTGATGGCTACTTCCAGCAGGATAATGCACCATGTCACAAAGCTCGAATCATTTCAAATTGGTTTCTTGAACATGACAATGAGTTCACTGTACTAAAATGGCCCCCACAGTCACCAGATCTCAACCCAATAGAGCATCTTTGGGATGTGGTGGAACGGGAGCTTCGTGCCCTGGATGTGCATCCCACAAATCTCCATCAACTGTAAGATGCTATCCTATCAATATGGGCCAACATTTCTAAAGAATGCTTTCAGCACCTTGTTGAATTAATGCCACGTAGAATTAAGGCAGTTCTGATGGCGAAAGGTCAAACACAGTATTAGTATGGTGTTCCTAATAATTCTTTAGGTGAGTGTATATATATAATTTGTTTTTGTTTTTTTGTGTTTAGATAAAGTTGCAAGAACACATAGTTATTGCCTGACTGTTTCATGTGATTTATGCCTGATTTAGTTTATGGCTATGAAAAAATAAGTTGGTGGTTCCCTTCCTTAAAATCAGACTTATAGCAGTCTTAGACTTAAAGTAGTTAAGGCAGTTATAAAGTGACAATTTTATTCTCTTGAACACAAGGGATAGAGACTTTGGGCCCCATCATACACCCGGCGCAATGCGACACCAGGTGCGACGCAAGTGTGTTTTGCTAGTTTCAGCCCGACGCAGTTATCATTTTCATGTCGTGCACCACGTTGTTTAACTAGCAAATGCACTCACACCCATCTGTTCGCCCATGGGCGTGCTGGTCTGAAAACCAGGTGTGTTCAGGCGCATTGTCGGTGCGTTGCTATTTTGAGGAACTGAAAACGACTGCGCCATTGACCAACAAAAAGTATTTTTTGTGTTATTTAAAGGCCGTGTTAGTAATACGGGTGCACAACGTGCGTACACTCTGCTTATAACGCACAGCAGCACACAAACATTTTTAATAGGGGTGTGACAAGACACAGCTCACGAGACAAGACTGGGTTCACGAGAACGAGATGAGATTTTTACACAGTATTTTTAAGAAATCCTCAATGATGAAATACATGACTAGAAAAATAGTCTGCAGGTGCATTTTGAAATGTTTTTAACTAATCAACTTGTAATGAATGTCATTTCAGTTCTACTTTCTGAATATGAATTATCATATGCAGTAAAAGACAACAATACTCAGGCACTGTAAAAGGTTTTGCCACAAACTCGACTGGCTTCTTTCCTTTATGATTGTCTCTTCAGACCTAAGAACTGCACATGATTTATGAGCTTCTACAACTTTTGACCTCCTAACTGAACTCCTTTCCACAAATTGATCATAGATATTAAGTGCAAACAATAAGTGCAACCATAATCAAAGTACTATCTCAATATTCAAAGTGCAAATAGAGACCAAATTTTTCTTCAAGTATGATACTGAGCTAAGATATGGTTAACTACACAGCCCAGCCTAAGATAGTTTTCATATTGGGAGATATTTGCATGCCTCAGGGAGTCGCTTTCAAACAGCACTAACGTACTGAAATCGCGTTTGAATGCGCGCTCGGGTTTAGAGTCAATTTCGCGATCGTGCGTACTGTGTGAATAGGGAGCGGTGGTGCTGAACGCGCATTTTACAAATCAAAATCAAATCAAATCACCTTTATTTATATAGCGCTTTTTACAATGGCAATTGTTTCAAAGCAGCTTCACAGTGGTAACAGGAAAATAATGCAACGGAATTTGATTCGGCTGTACAGCCGCTCTGGAGAAAACGGTGATGTCATCCAGCTCATTTCAATTATCATATAGTGTCAATGCGGGCAGATCAGTAATATAGTTGAAATTTTAGGTGTCCCCAACTGAGCAAGCCATGTACAAGATAATACATTTGTCTGACGCTTCTATTGCGCAACGAATCCTCCGCCACGGTCCTGTCAGTCTTTTCGTCACGTGATCAGTGATCAGCGCTGCGCACTATGTACGACTCGAACAGCTCGTGTTGGATGAGCTGATGGAATTGAAGCGACCGTTATCCACTGGAATTAAATTGTTTTTATTTCTATAAAAAGCAAAACGACAGTGGAGGCGTAATGTAAACGTTGCCGTGGCATATTCTATCCTAACTTCACCCTCACACCCCGTCATGACAATATGACGCAATGCAGCTTTTCACCTCAACGAGAAATCTCGCGAGATCTCGTGGCACGAGATCTCGTCACACCCCTAATTTTTAAATATTAAAAATAAAAGGATTCCTCTCTGTAGAAGCGTTCAGTCTTTCTTTCCGCTCGCAAATTCCGCCATGTAAATAGTGAATCCGCCATGGTGCGAGCCCAACTGGCTTTTAAAGGGAACGGGAGATGAGACTCTGATTGGTTTATTGCACGTTACGCCCAAAACACAGCCATGACTGACATGACCCATGCGCAGACTGTTTTTTCCGTCGTTAAACTAGCAAAAGTGGATTCGGATCCATGCGCTTCAGACCATCCGCTCAGATCATTAAAATAGGGCCCAATGTTTTATTCGCAAATGTTTTATGCGATATTCAAATTTTGTGCCAAAATTAAAGTCGCAACTTTGGATGGAAACATATCTAATGATACTAGTGATTGCTGCTTTAAAACAAAAAAAGTGGTATAAATAAAAGTGACTTGACATTCACAAAATGTTTCCACCTGTATTTAGTGCTCGGCAAAAATGCACCTCATATATAATCTTCATACCAGGTGGAAAGAGGGCACATTCACTTGCATCTCTAGTTCTACCTGCACAACAAAAGTCACTGTTTGACAGTCCGGATGTTTTTGTCCATGTAGCTCCACTTCCACAGAATGAACGTACTCCAGCTCTGATAAACTGCGTTCCAGGAAGTGAACTCTGTGAGGAAGACCCAACTTCCTACGCTCCACATCTGCCTCAAAATGTACACCGAGTGCTGATGTGGAGGAGCAACACAGAAACAAAATCAAACATACATGTATATCTGCACTTACAGCGAATGTTGTGGTTGTAGATGCGGAATTTCTTACTGATATGTGGTGAGTAGGA
Organism: Coreius guichenoti; assembly: GCA_039654105.1. Classification (NCBI taxonomy): domain Eukaryota; kingdom Metazoa; phylum Chordata; class Actinopteri; order Cypriniformes; family Gobionidae; genus Coreius; species Coreius guichenoti. The sequence continues at coordinate 32,960,972 of CM077188.1, read as the reverse complement.
GTCTGGATAAGCGGTGTACGTGTAGCAGGCCTTCACGTCCACACTAGATCAAGACAACACACAATGCTGCTGTTACAGATTAAAATATCACTTTGAAATGGATTTATCTATACTGTATGTAATGAATATATGTATGATGAATCATTGTGCTTTTAATTTCCAAGCAAGATGTCATGTACACAATGAAAAAGCATTAGAAAAAGTATAAGTAACTTCTGACCAAACACCATCTTGGCCCTGGCAGCTCTGCTGGGTGAGGTCAATGTACTGAGGCTCAATGGAAATCTCTCGGATCACATGGACCACTGGACGTGACCTGATGGACAAACAATCAATGAGTCTGAAAACATCTTGCATCTTAGAGGTGCTACTGCTTAAGCCCAAAGTATACTTCGGCCATCCATAATTTCCATCATCAGGAGGGTTCGCGGACGTCTGCACACCCCGTCCACGTGCAGCCCAATTTTTGAGACCATGCGGACAGTGCACATACAACGGCGCATGCACAAGAAAGACAGAAGAGTCCACTAGGTTGCAATAGAGTGGTGCAGATATAACACGCTGGTTCCCTCGACAAAAACCCAATGGGATTTTCCCATAGGCTTTTGGATTATCGCAAAAAACAAGCTCTGTGATCAATGATCAAGTTTATGATACTTGCACGTTTTGTCCATCAAGATCATTTTCACAGATGAACAACTTTTATGAATTCTGAAGCCTAAATGCAGTCGCCAGAAGTAAAAAGCTAAAGGTAGGCTATAAATGGACTACACCACGGTCGCTCGACTTCAACGTCACCATCAACAAATTTCCGACAACTCTTTCATTTTTTTATCTCAAAACATTTTCCCAGAACGTTTGAGTTAGACTAGTTTATAAGAGCACAATTATGAGCATAATGAGTCTGTAAAAGCGGACTGAGTTTACCTGTTCGGCTGATGACGTTTAATCTCCTCAACAGCCTCTGTAGTCCCATTTAGTCACTTGTTAGCAACCGGCTTTTCCAAGACACGTAACAGCTTCAAAACATCACGAGTGGGGTAATACTGATGTATTTTATGTCGTAGAATAAAACGTGAAAGTGTCTTGAGCTTGTGTTCACCACAGACTTTATTTCAGCCTAGAGGTCTACACGGAGGACCGGAGACCCGAGGACCCGAGGCCAGACCCGGGACCCGTACGGGTTCGGGTCTATATTTTAAATGGTCAGCCGGTTCCGGGTCGGGTCCCAATCTATTACTTCGGGTCCCGGATCTATTTAACGTTGTGTGTAATACCCGAGTCAATCGGACACCCGGCCGTGATCAGAGTCATTCAGCGCTGTCCGTGTTTTGTAACGTGCAACTTATACAATGAGAAAAGTGTGAGCCGGGAAATAAGGTGAAAAAAACACAAGCGTGCCCAGCCGTCAGAAGCAGAGCAGGCGGAGTTAATGCAAGCGCACTGTGATCATGAGTTTTCTTGTTTCTATGTGTACAGCAGTAAATGCAAACAAACTTCAAATCTCAAACTGCTTGCAGGCTTGCACACTCATATTTAACATATTTCAAATCAGCAACAAAATCTGAGGTGAACTGTCACATGAATGTTTTCTATAATGCTCAAATTGCGTTAAAAATCATAGGCTACATTTCAGGTTGCTCCAGCTAACGCGCATGTGCAGTCTCAAGCGCGTGCACTTTATAATAATATAATGAATTAGCCGTCTTGTTATGTCTATATTTCTGGTCAGACTCGGCTCAGAGATGATTTTAAATAAGTAATGCTACCGTCCGTGGCCATGGCTCTGAACGAGCAATCGTTATTACATTTCAAAAGGGCAAACAGTTGAATATCTTATGTGAGTTGACTCGAGATACAAAAAAATGCAAAACTGCAAAAGTTGCATTTGTTATCTGTCACCGTGACAGCAAGTGGACTTATGAGCTGGAATAATGAGTGGATTAAGCATGCTCGGCAAGAGAGGAATAACATGGATGGAACTTTCTTGGCAAGGAGGATTGTATGCATCACAGACAGGTACAAAGGAGAAGACTGCTAACTAGAGGCAAGACAAAATGTTGGGTAGGTAAGAAATTTTCGCGACTTATTTATTGACTTGTTAATAACAATTTGCTGTGGAATATGATCGGGTCCAGTCGGGTCTGTGTCTGCATGGACCCAGCTTTCAAATAATAGACGGGTCCACGTCGGTTCCGGGTAGTACATTTATGGAATTTCTCGGTTCTGCTCAGGTCCGGGTCCAACTTTTCAAATAATAGACGGGTCCGGGTCGGTTCTGTGTATCACATTTACGGGTCTCTTTGGGTTCGGGTACAAATTTTTGGACCTGTGAAGATCTATTTCAGCCATTTAAACAAAATCCCATTCAAAAAACCCATTGACTTTGGGACGATGGAACCGGAAGAGCTAAAATGCTAACTCGCTTCCGCGTTTTGGCCTACAGAGTGATGTCATACCTGCACCACTCTATACGCACAGTACTGTGCACAGTGTGCAGTCATCGAAGAAGAGTGCGGAAAGAGTGATTCAAAAACAACACGCTTGAAACAGGAGGAGGAAAACACTACAATGGATGGCAAATTTGACGTGCGTTTGTGCGTTGTTGTTTCTTCTTAACTGTTGAAATGGTTGATCCACTACTTTTCTTTTTCAATCCTGCCGAACGAATGTCCTGTTGATGACACGACTCAGTGCTCCCCTCCGATGTCTAGTAGAGTATAAAAGTATTTAAAAAAATTGTACTGCGCATGTGTCGAACTCGCCCACCCGTGGTTGAATATACTTTAAAAGCTGTGTGGACACGACTGAGCACGAGACATGTCCGGACGCGGAAATTGAAGTATACACGGGGCTTTAGGCTTTAAATTACTGCAATTTCATCTATTTTTAAATATTCAGCGGACATCTTTGATACCGGACACAAATTTTCATTTGCAGCTCCAGTGTCAAAAAAATAAACCAGCAGTTCAGATCTCACCTGTAAAGCACAACCTGATCACTGAGGGAGCCGACAGCTAGATCTGGATAAAAATTCCCATCAATATCCAGTCCTCCAGATATGGAATAGCCCAGTCGCTTGACCCCTGCATTAAGCCCATCCAGAACCTTCATATGATGATAAATATACAGTCAGTTAAATTCAAAACAGTGTGATGGCACTGCTGGTTGAATATCAATAAACCCATTCAGTAAACAGAACCTTGAACGTGTTACTGAAAGCTGTTAGACTGAATCAATATCACACAAGAAGTCATGCTGTTGTTCTGAATATCAGCATGATTAGCCTTGCTGATTTTCAGACCAAAAGCATGAAGCACATGTAATGGTGCTTCCATACAGTTCATATTAATCTTGGATAACTGACATTTTACACCATATTGCTCAAACTTTTTGCTCTGCCAATAAAAAATTACAGCATAATTAACCGTTGCACATCTTTCTGAATGAATCAGTGTTTTCGAACAAATCAGCTGAGTGAAGGATTCAATGACTGACGCTGTCTACTGGTGTAATAATGTAACCTGCAGAAATATTGACTTTAAAATCTCCACCAATAATGCACAGACTGACACTCTGTCTGGAACGATCGCAGAGAAACTGTGAAAAGACCCAGTGGTGTTAGATTGCTCTATCAGCACTCTTGGAAGCTCTCAGCCAATCAGATTAGGAGACCAGAACTAATTGTTGAACAATATTGAATATTTTAATATTCAAGAACTGTTGATATCATTGAAATTCATCATTGTGACTCTACAGAACAACTCAGAAGTTGTTTTTCCATACAAAAATCTCAATGGATAATTACAATATGTGCATATGGAATATTCGGAAATGTAAAATTTGTATTTTTTTTCTACTGACACACTAAAGAAAAACATATGAATAACAGTCTTAAATCAAAAGACTTTTCCAGCGTGCGTGCATGTGTGCGTGTGTGTGTGTGAGAGAGAAGGTTTACCTGTGAAGGTTTGGTATCAATGCCAGATGAAGTGCCACGGTAAATAAAAACTTTCCCATCTCCATCAAACGGGGCTCCAACAGCAATGTCTGGAAACAAACACATTCAGATTCCAATTTGACTAAATTTTAGAGAAAATGCTATACTGTATACACAAGAAATGAGTACACCCCTGTGTAATATCACTGAACTATCAAATGATATTTGATAATAATTGCATTATTTCTAAGTTCACAAGTAGAGTATTTCATCTTATGAACAACCAAAAAACAAATACTTTCGAAAGACTATTATCGAAAATACAGGCCCCAATCATGCTGAATCAAACAGTATTTATCATTTATTTCACATAAAACCACATACTTATTCAGTCAAGCCTCCTTCCATTTATTTGTGATCACAGGAATGCAAAAAACAACTACATTAAGGTTAAGTCCAAAGGCTAACATATTTAGAAAAAATATTGATAAAATACCATATGTTCACATATCTTAAGAAAGAATGATAACTTCTATTAATTTTATACAAAATTATGCGATCTGAGCAGGTTTGAGTGATCTCTCCCATCTCATTATACTGTTATCCTTTCAGCAACAGAGGGAGCCCACGAGCAGAAAACAGGAGTTATTGTTATTGAGTTATTGCCAAGTTAACTGGAGTATATGTGATTTATGACCTATACATGAGTCACAGGGAAGAGAAACATGAAACATGAAACCAAATAAACACGTGATTATAATACATGATTTGTCTAAGTTCTTAAAGCAGTCTCTGGTATTTTCCATAAGCATATGTGTATTATGCAATGGTTAGCACAAGTATCCTTTAGCAATAGGAAGTTACACTATATTGCCAAAAGTATTGGTACGCCCTTCATGGGTCACTTTCAGGAGCTCAGTGAATTCAAGCGTGGTACCGTGATAGGTTGCCACCTGTGCAATAAGCCCATTCGTGAAATTTCCTCACTACTAAATATTCCACGTTCAACTGTTAGTGGTATTATAACAAAGTGGAGGCAACTTTGGAGACGTGTTCTCTAGAGTGACAAATCACTCTTCTCTGTCTGGCAATCCGATGGACGAGTCTGGGTTTGACGGTTGCCAGGAGAACGGTACTTGTCTGACTACATTGTGCCAAGTGTAAAGTTTGGTGGAGGGGGGATTATGGTGTGGGGTTGTTTTTCAGGGGTTGGGCTTGGCCCCTTAGTTCCAGTGAAAGGAACTCTTAATGCTTCAGCATACCAAGACATTTTGGAGGAACTTGACTGGCCAGCACAGAGTCCTAATCTCAACCCGATAGAACACCTTTGGGATGAATTAGAGCGGAGACTGCGAGCCAGGCCTTCTCGTCCAACATCAGTGCCTCACCTCACAAATGCGCTTCTAGAAGAATGGTCAAAAATGCCCGTAAACACACTCCTAAACCTTGTGGAAAGACTTCCCAGAAGAGTTGAAGCTGTTATAGCTGTAAACGGTGGGCCAACTCCATATTAAACCATACGGATTAAAAATGGGATCTCATTAAAGTTCATGTGCATGTAAACCAGGCGTCCCAAAACTTTTGGCAATATTGTGTATTTCAGACACTCACTGGTGTCTAGGAGTTTTAAAATGACTTAAATGTTGAGGATATCTGGAAGCCTGATAAGAAAATATCAGAAATGTGCAGCGGTTTTGACCGTCTCTTGACTCAGGTAAACTCCATTCAACAGGCCAAAAACTCCTGGCCGTTGGCCCCGAGGAAGTGGAAACTCGACTGGCCCTGGCACGCACTAGCATGCTCGCTTTTGGCCGCTAATGCAACAAAAGATGATGACTGATACACAAGTTAGAAAACATGTATTCATTGGAACAAAACTGAGTACATCTTTGATTTCCAATGACTGTGGTTATAAAATGAGCTGTGAACACCAGAACCTTCTCAGTTTTGGACTCTACTGTGAGACTTCACAAAGATGAGCCACAGAGCCATAGTGACCATTCTCCTAAAATAATGCCACAGACACTGTGCTCATGTCCTTGAAAAACAGACAAGCAAGTGCTTTAGACATGGCACAAGGGTTATCAATGGAAATCAGAGTTTCTATGACAGTGTGAAAGACATTGTATCGCATAATAACCTATTGTTTGCTCTAAAGCACAAAACTGCAAGATTAAACTTTGCTAAAGGATATGAAAAGAAGCAATGAGATCAAATGAGACCAAGATAAATGTGTCCATCTCAGATGAACCTGGCTAGGCACCATGAATTCCTGTGGATATACCAAAATACTGGCTGACATTCTGCAGAAGCTTGGCGTGAGAGTATTTTTTTGCACATTGCCAAAATCAGTTTCTAAAGATGGAAAAAGTGACCTGGCCAAGTACAAACCCGATTCCAAAAAAGTTGGGACACTGTACAAATTGTGAATAAAAACAGAATGCAATGATGTGGAAGTTTCAAATTTCAATATTTTATTCAGAATACAACATAGATGACATATCAAATGTTTAAACTGAGAAAATGTATCATTTTAAGGGAAAAATAAGTTGATTTTAAATTTCATGGCATCAACACATCTCAAAAAAGTTGGGACAAGGCCATGTTTACCACTGTGTGGCATCCCCTCTTCTTTTTATAACAGTCTGCAAACGTCTGGGGACTGAGGAGACAAGTTGCTCAAGTTTAGGAATAGGAATGTTGTCCCATTCTTGTCTAATACAGGCTTCTAGTTGCTCAACTGTCTTAGGTCTTCTTTGTCGCATCTTCCTCTTTATGATGCGCCAAATGTTTTCTATGGGTGAAAGATCTGGACTGCAGGCTGGCCATTTCAGTACCCGGATCTTTCTTCTACGCAGCCATGATGTTGTAATTGATGCAGTATGTGGTCTGGCATTGTCATGTTGGAAAATGCAAGGTCTTCCCTGAAAGAGACGACGTCTGGATGGGAGCATATGTTGTTCTAGAACTTGGATATACCTTTCAGCATTGATGGTGCCTTTCCAGATGTGTAAGCTGCCCATGCCACACGCACTCATGCAACCCCATACCATCAGAGATGCAGGCTTCTGAACTGAGCGCTGATAACAACTTGGGTTGTCCTTGTCCTCTTTAGTCCGGATGACATGGCGTCCCAGTTTTCCAAAAAGAACTTCAAATTTTGATTCGTCTGACCACAGAACAGTTTTCCACTTTGCCACAGTCCATTTTAAATGAGCCTTGGCCCAGAGAAAACGCCTGCGCTTCTGGATCATGTTTAGATATGGCTTCTTTTTTGACCTATAGAGTTTTAGCCGGCAACGGCGAATGGCACGGTGGATTGTGTTCACCGACAATGTTTTCTGGAAGTATTCCTGAGCCCATGTTGTGATTTCCATTACAGTAGCATTCCTGTATGTGATGCAGTGCCGTCTAAGGGCCCGAAGATCACGGGCATCCAGTATGGTTTTCCGGCCTTGACCCTTACGCACAGAGATTGTTCCAGATTCTCTGAATCTCTGGATGATATTATGCACTGTAGATGATGATAACTTCAAACTCTTTGCAATTTTCTCTGAGAAACTCCTTTCTGATATTGCTCCACTATTTTTCGCCGCAGCATTGGGGGAATTGGTGATCCTCTGCCCATCTTGACTTCTGAGAGACACTGCCACTCTGAGAGGCTCTTTTTATACCCAATCATGTTGCCAATTGACCTAATAAGTTGCAAATTGGTCCTCCAGCTGTTCCTTATATGTACATTTAACTTTTCCGGCCTCTTATTGCTACCTGTCCCAACTTTTTTGGAATGTGTAGCTCTCATGAAATCCAAAATGAGCCAATATTTGACATGACATTTCAAAATGTCTCACTTTCAACATTTGATATGTTATCTATATTCTATTGTGAATAAAATATAAGTTTATGAGATTTGTAAATTATTGCATTCCTTTTTTATTCACAATTTGTACAGTGTCCCAACTTTTTTGGAATCGGGTTTGTATGTCGCCTGACTTGAATACACCTTTAGGCTATTTTGTGTTGTTTATTCTCCATGCCGAGGAGGATTGATCATCAAAAATAAAGGTGGACAAACAAAGTATTGATAAAGTAACAGATTTGAATCACAGTAATAGTAAGTATACTGACTTTTGTTGCATTGAGTTCCTATTGAGGGGCCTGTATTTTTAATCCAGTAAATCCAATCAGTTAGTTTTACACAAGAGAAAATTACCTCTGAGTTGAACAGTAGGGTATGCAATTACTGTAAGTTGTACTGTTTTGAATCATTTGATATGTTGCACAGAGGTGTACTTACTTCTGTTGTACTGTAACTGTAATATGAACTGACATAAACCTTTTTTCTTTTTAAATTTACTGTCAAAGAGAATCAATTAACTGTGTAACTTTGAACCGAACCCAGAGTTCAATCTAAGATACCACGAAGGTGAAACACACCTTCATAACCATCCCGGTCCAAATCTCCAGTACTGCTGACGGTCAACCCAAACATGGAGTCATACGTTCCGTTGAGTCGGATCGGCCGTGCCTTTTCCCAGTGGCTGGCTGGGTTCAGAAACACATACACCGCACCTCCAATCTCTGCCTTTCGGTCAAAGAAATTTGGAGCTCCCACTACAAGATCTGTCCAACTGTAGATGGAATCATCCTGTTAGATATTGAGCGCATCAGATTTATACAGGGGCATATAAAGCGTCTTACCCATCGCTGTTCAGATCAGCAGTGGCCACAGAATAACCGAAGGAAGAGGCCAGTTCCTCACCCCACAGAATATGGTCAGGCATCAGCCGGTAGACGTTGTCCTTCCGCAGCAGAACCACGGCTCCTGTGTGATTGGCTCGAGGAGCTCCGGCCACTAACGTCAGCTCAGACTTACTCATGAGACCTTTGGCTGAGTCCACAGAGAAACCTGTGACAGATTAATACCAACTGAACACATGATGATTTTGTACATGATTTCATATGATCTTGCATGGGATTGTGGTATGTGAGTGTATTAGTGTTTTCAGGATACCACTATCAGCAGCCAGTACCAATACATTTGGAGTTTGCAATTGAAAAATGTATTAAAATATTGCATAGAAAGAGTTCTGCCATAATGGTCTTTGTCTACAAACCCAGGTAGCTGTTCTGAGAGACGTCCTCAAAGGAGCTTTTGGCTTTTGATTCCAGAGTTTTATAGACCAGAGCATCCTCAACAGGACTGGCCATAAATAACAGCCCTGAGCGTACAGACAGGAAGACAGATACAGCAAGAGTAGAGTTCAGATGATTTACAAAAAAAAAACATCCACATCAATTAATTCACAAACAATATTCCAGGGTGGTATGTCCCTTTGTTCTGTTCTGTTGGGGGAAGTGTTTGTATGGGTGCCTCTCAATACTCAGAGTGACGCTTCCTCATTTCCTCACTCCTCCGTCCTCCAACCGATCGAACTCAGCCATCTTGTAGGGCATCTTAATTATCTAATTGCACCGCAAGGCGGAAAGGAACGAGGAGTAAGGAAGCTTGGATGATGAGCGAGGATACACAGGTGTATCCTTCCCTCACATCCTAAGGGGAAACATATTCTGTCCAGGAAGAAGACTGATTGGTTCCTGCAGCCTGATTGCTACCACTCCCTGATTGGTCAGCTGACTTCCTGGAGTTCTATAAAAGATCCTCTTGTAACTTCTCTTGTGACCCTTGTTGTTCACTTGCTGCGTTTGACACTGTTGGTTTTGGAGTGTATTAGTGTGATTTGAGAGAGTATTTTGCTTGTTTATTTGAGTGTTTATTTGAGACCGCTTGTGTTGTTTTCAGACCTTTTGCGATATTGACTACCGCCTGTTTACTGACCCTGATTTTGAATTACCCCAGTACGGATTTGTTCGCTCATTATTGTAAATATTCCATTCGTATATCATTTTATATAGTATTTGGGAGGTAGGGAGTCTAACACCATTTTTGCTTGAACTTTATTTATTGTTTATGATTAGGGGTTAGGGATGTTTATTTATCATTTTATTTTATTTTATTTTATTTTATTTTATTTTATTTTATTTTATTTTATTTTATTTTATTTTATTTTATTTTATTTTATTTTATTTTATTTTATTTTTTTATTTTTTGTGACTAGGATTAGTAAAAGGGAAATACTGATTAGCTTTCCTATTTGTTATTTTGGCCTTGTCGGCTCCTGAACTCAAAAATCATAAATGTGTTGCCATTTATCACTACCATTAAAATATTTCATTTTCCTAAACTTTTATCGTTTCATTCTCAAGTTCTTCATGTTCTTCAAGTTCTTCAACACAGGGACAACTATACAAAAAAATAATCGAACACCTAATAGCTAAAAATGTGTGCCTTAACATAATGACCTACTCATAAGAAAACATTTGTGGCCTATATGTGATCATTTGGCTTTATTTGGATAGTCCACTTTAGACATTCTACTAACTATAAACTACATGTCAGCTATCTCTCATTAATTTGCAACTACATCTCATTAGAATATTAGTAGACTGTTAGGTTAGGGTTCGGGTTAGGGCTAGTAGAATACGTTGATGTACTTGCAAATGTAACCGGTCCTACTCGACCCGCTCTGAGCAGGACTCGAACCAGGGTCTCCGGCATGGGAGTCAGGCGTGCTAACAAGGACGCCAAAGACCACAGCCTTGAGCTCTTGAGATCAGGCCAGTGAGGCTTACACACACAGCTCTTACTGGCCTATGTCACACTCACCCCCCTAAACCTCACTTCCATCCAGGTCACTCGAACCCGGGTCTCCGGCGTGGGAAGTGGACTCACTAACAAGTATGCCAAAGACCGCAGCATCTAGCGTTAGTCACTAGTGCGCCTCTTGAGGCCAGGAGAGTAAGATTTACACACACAGCTCTTACTGGCCTATGTTACACAAAGATAGAATGTCTGTTGGGAGCATCAAAATATAGTGTTAGCAGTTATAAGAAAACAGTCTTCTAATACTCTAATGACTGCTAGCTGACATTATAGTACTTATAGTTAGTAGAACGTCTAAAGTGGACTATCAAAATAAAGTGTAACTGATCATTTACAATGAGTGGTCCAATAAATCTTTGAAAAGCTCTCAATCCCATTACCTTTCCAGTTGTAGGTACCCGGAGCCCCAAACAGGATGTAGTTTTTGTCAGCCGTGAAACTAGCTGACAGGCCCTGCTGGCAGAATCCAAACTGCTCATGACCATGAGAACGGCCTTCACATAACTTCCACTCTCCCCCGTCCAGATCATCTCTCTCAGTCAAATCCTCACTCAGCACATAACAGCGTCCGATCGGGTCACGTGTCTCAAATGTCTGGTTGACATGTTGTCTGAGCTCATAGAGGTGAGCACACGTCTGTGAGATGAGCAGAACAAAAACAAGACACATTTAGTATTGATTTTAGCATTGCAAGAAAGCAGTAGTGGATGAAGTACTTGAGTTGCATTGAATTCCATCCTTCTTTAAAATCCATGTTCTTATAATCTTCTAGGCTGAACTTGAATTCGGGCGAGCCCAGTACCGAATAAATTTTCACCATTTCTTTTAGAATGTGTGCAAAGAATTGTGGGTGTTTTGAGGACACGAAGGCTGATCCTTAAAATTGAGACTGCCTTTGACAACGCTTGGCAGCCCAGGTTTGCAGCCGTACTAGGATGCAGTCCACTGTTTGATAAGCACCCAAACGCCGTGTCCGAAATTGAATACTTCCCTACTATATAGTATGCGAAAAGTAGTATGTCCGAATGCATAGTATTTGAAAAACAGTAGGCGAAAAGTACCTGGATGACCTACTACTTCTGAAGTGTGCATACGATGGACACTTTACTATCCCATGAGGCCAAGGGAGGATTTGTGAATGACAGAGACGCGACGCAACGACACAACTGACGCTGGTAGGTCACATGACAATAACAACATGGCAGATAGTACGTCTGAATTTTATTCATACTACCCATATTCATACTATATAGAACATACTTTTATAACGGTCACAAAGTAAGTTCAAATTCAAATGTAGTACCTACTCAGACAGTATGTGATTTCTGACGCCCCGAAAGTTTAGCTCCAACCCTGATCAATCACACCTGAATCAGCTAATCAAGGTGTTCAGGTTTACTTAAAAATAGCAAGCATGTGTGCTGGAGCAGGATTGGAGATGAAATCTGCATGTAAGTAGCCCACCAGGAGCAGGTGTAACCCCTCCGTTCCTACTCGCCCCGCTCTGAGCGGGACTCGAATCAGCGTGGGAGGCGGGTGCGCTAACAAGGACACTAAAGATCGCAGTCTCCAGCGTCAGCTCTCACTAGATGGCCTCGTTACACAGGGTTTGACACTACTGCACTTTGTGCAGTATGTTATACACAGCCAATGACTACTTCACATCAGATCTGTCTGATCTACCTGTCACAGGTATAAAATATACTCACCACCACTTTTCCACCAATCCCTTGACTTTTGACTGTGACTCCCAACCACTGGTTGTCTTTGCTCTCTTGGTCCAGACTCACTTGAGAAAACAAGAAACATTTTTCCTTGAATGGACACAGCTTAGCAGAGATAATACTTCAGTTCATCACATGAAAATTAAGCTGAATTGTTACCGTTTCCATCGATGTCCACTCGTTCACACTTCTCCGATGTAACCGGACAGCGATACAGGGCACCGGGGCGGCTCCTCTGCAAAGTTCCCAAGCCTCGGGCCTGAGGGGCCCCAACCAATATCCTGTAGAGGAAGACTAACTCTTTAAATGCTGTTCCTAGATCTAAGTCGTGATCTAAAACACTGTTTATGAAGAACTTACTTTACTAGAGCTGCCATATTGGCCTTTCCAATTTCTCCCATTAGTGATCCATTTGCTTTAAAGTACATGGAGAAATCTTCTAATTGGACTTCAATGGACTTCTTAACCCTGTCCTAGAGCCCTCCAGCACTGCACATTTTGCATATCTTGTATATCTGATTCAACTCAAATCAGCTCAATGGAAGAAAGTCCAGGACGTGAAATGAGTGGAGATTTATATGTATCTACTCCATAAACATTGCTGGTATATAATCACTTAAATGTTGGTCATTAAAATTTCGTTGTCCAACAAAAATGACTCCAAAAGCATGAAATATAATATTCCAGGTGGTCATGTAGAACCCCAGGGTAACATCTACGGATCTACGGACCTTTCTTGCTTCGGCTAAGGTTATTGCTCCACCATCAGGCAAACACTGAACAGGAATGATGTACATTCAAAAGAACAAGGAAGGAACTGTAAGTTTGCCAAAGTGCATGTGGATCAACCAGAAAACTATAATGAAGACTACTTTATTATGTGGACAGTTGAATCCAAAAATACTCCAGCTGGAATTTGTCCCGAGGACCCGGTGGCCTGCCAGCTTGTTTATTCTTTGTGCTACTTAAAAGTTATTGTACTGAATCAATTCGCATTTGAGTCCTCAGTGCTCACCTGACAGCGCAGTGGTGTCAGTATGATGTTTTTCTGAAGTCTCAGCATTTTTTAGTCCCAAAGCAGAGGAATCACAGGTGTAGAGAATCACAATGAGCATACATGTAAAAACAAACTGTAACATTAGACATTAAGTTTATGTAATAATACCTTAGTTTTTGCTTTTTGTCAGCTGTTTTCAGCGTGATTTCATATTGATTTTATTCTGTTTTTGCCATAATTGACACAAATACACAATATGCTCTCGTTGTGTAGTGGCGACATCATGTGGTCAACATTTGAATGTGATGTCTGATTGCCTGGAACTCACTGAGGTCTGAAATTAGACGTTTAATTTGGGATATTTCCACATCCAACAACCTTGTCTGGAACACAGCACATGTAGTGTGTTGAAACTGGTGGTTATGGTAAGGTCGGGACATTTCCCAAACATGCTGGAAGCGCTTAACCAATCACAACACACTGGTCCAGCCGACCAATCAGAGCACATTGTGCTTTTCAGAAGGAGGGGCTTCATAGAGACAGGAACTAAACAGAGCATTACTGACAGACTGGGAAGAGAGGAGCCGCAACAATGGAGAATATGGGGAAAATAATGCTTTGCTTTAATTGTTAAATAAAGTGTTATGACGAGACAGGGGAAAAAAACTACACATTTGCTTGAGTTTTTGGTAGGGATGCACTGAAATTTTGGCCGCCGAAAATGGCATTTTCGGTTTTTGGCCGAAAGAGAAAAAAGGCTGAAAATATGAAATATTCATTTCGGTGCATCCCTAGTTTTTGGATCCTACAGCCAATTTATACAGCCATGTATGTATGCCTTTTGACGTTGTAGACTGAAGACAGTTTTAATGTCAAAGACTCACTTTTTTAAAGTGTTATTTAGAAGGTAGCAGGCTATTAAAATGAGTGGTTTAGAGAGAGAAAAAAAACTCTTAGATTTGCCAGAGTTTGTAAGGTTCATGGCATTGTGTCTTAATACAACGGTTTTGCAAGAACCGCAAATGTCCAGGCGTTGCATATACTGCATATCCTTTTCTGAGCCCCTGACAGTATTTAACAAGCTTTGTATTACTGAGTGGGAAAGAAAGCTGAAGATCTTTGAAGACAGAATGTGAGGGTCTGAGTCTTGCCCTTGGTTTTGTGTTGAGGCGCCTGGATGTGGTACAAGTGCTCCAAAAACTCTGGGAACTCATTAGCATGAAAAAGACTCCATGTGAAAGGCATCTAAATGGAGGACAATGAGCTGATCCTCCCCTCCTGCTCCATTTCAATAATTCTTTCAGCTGTACATTTACTGCTCCTCTCGTTTAATGCATTTTAGCATTCCTTTAGTAAAGGCTGTGATCAGTACATATGGGACATAACACACACATACACTTTTCATTGTCATACAGAACACAGAAAATAACAACTTTCTTCTACTTAGCTCTATTGAACCAGCAAGAGTCTGGTCTCAACTCAAACGTGACAATCTGCAGCAGTTGTTGATGAGGTCCAGACAGCGAATTGGTGAAATATTTTTTTTTTTTTATCAGATCCATCACACCAGCAGGATGAAGACTATGGTCAACAATCAATATGACCTACAATCTTCTTTTTCTTTTCTTTTTTTTACTTGAGAAGCAACACAGAATCTTTGGTAACACTTTATTTCGATAGTCCACTTTAGACATTCTACTAACTATAAGTACGTTTGTTTCAAGTACAAGTTTCACATTAAATGTGAGTACTACTTTTAATATAATATCTAGTTTTAATATGCCATTTGAAGCAATGCATGGTTGTGCAATTTTGTTATATTTTAGTGCTTAGTGCCCGTGGCATAAAAAGGCTGGGAAACACTGCATTAGAGTTTAGTAGACTGTTAGCTTAGGGTTCAGGTTAGTAGAATAAGTTGACATGTAGTTGCAAAGTTACTTATAGTCAGTAGAATGTCTGTTGAGGAGCATCAAAATAAAGTGTTAGCAGATATTAAAGGGGACATATTATACCTCTTTTCATAAAACGTAATATAAATCTCTGGTGTCCTCAGAATGTGTCTGTACCACCCAATACCCCCAGATCATTTATTATAGCTTGTCAAATTTGCCCCTATTTGAGTGTGAGCAAAATGCGCCGTTTTTGTGTCCCTTTAAATGCAAATGAGCTGCTGCTCCCCACCCCTCTTTCAGCGGCTCCTTTACACGAGCTTCGGATACAACGTCAACAACAAAATGAATCTCACTCAGCCAAAATGTCAGAAATAACCAGCTGTGGAGTGTAGCCTTACATTATTGAACCGGAGTCGGACACAGATGAGAGACTCAGGAAGAGGTTGCTACTTTTAGACTGCACCTGGACGTTTCTGAATGATTAGTGGATACATTTATGTAACATTAGTTGTTGTGGAGTTATGTAGATTCAACTCATCGACATGTACCGTCATGTTAATCTATAAATTGTTGTATAGGTGCTTGTGTGGGAGTGTAAAAAAAGTGGGATAAAACTAACAACATAGCTCAAGTCTTTGTGAATACAGTCAGAGACGATGGTAACTTTAGCCATATTAGCCGTACAGCATTCTAGAAAGCTCATTCAGAAAGGAAATTTGCAAACAGTCACAAAATATGAAGTGCCATCCTTACTTGTTCTGGATATGAAGTTAGAGCACGAAGCGTTGGCTTTGACCCATCCCTTCAGAAACAACTTTTTCGCAAATCCAGTGTTGTACTGACCCTCATTGGTGAAGCAGTCACGCGTAAAATGATTTGCGCAAATATATAACATTTTACCGTCATTCTTTGGCACATTTCCTTCATAAATGAAATTCAACCACAGTGTCCTCAGTGGCTCGGATGCCGGGAATCTATGAGACTCGTATGTTCGTTGGTACATCCAACAACAGAACATTTGTAATGTTTTTGCCGCAGACATTGTAATACTCTAACTAGCTGATACAGCGAGTAAACAGAAATGGCGTCTCTGTGATTCTCACTCAGGGGTGTGTCTCTGCTGAAAGGGCAGATCATCAACAGTCATGGGCGGGGTTTCCCTACTCTTACGTAGGGGGAAATATGAAAAGGCGCGTTATGAGAGATTGATAATGATCGATGGGCATTGGCTGGTTGTTTACACACACTGTGGACACACATCTGTGTTCAAACACCTTATAAAAGTGAATTTTGCATAATATGTCCCCTTTAAGCAGACAGTCTACTAATACTCCAATGACTGCTAGTTGACATGTAGTTGCCAAAAAAAAAACGGGGCTAAAGGCTCCTCGGGGTAAAAGGCTCCTTTGATTTTATTTTCCTCTAAACCACTAGATGGCACAAAAACTTGCCTCAGCACTTTCCAAAACATCCACTTCTCAAGATGCACGTGGAAATGTGTCTGATCCTTGACGTGATCACGGACAGCAGCGCAAAGTTGATTCTGTGCTCATTTGATCTAATATTTGATGTTTTTAAAAAAGGTTGTAGATTTAAGTAGCAAATAAGAATTGCTAAAATTATTGAATATATTTTAATAGTTTTGTTCAAGGTAATTATACCAACAGTTTTTCAAAATAGGGAAGAATATGTAAAAATATGGTATTTGGGGTAAAAGGCACAATAATTAACATGATAATAAACAGCGGCTGACTTTTCCATTTGTTGACATGGTTAGATTCAGATTGTAAATATCATACATTAAGTTTGGTGTCCACCTTTGAGATAATCACCATATTTATAATGAAACCATCATATTTAAAAATATGATATTAATCATATCATATAATAAAATATCATTTATTGTGACTACTCTGTAAATCTATACTTAATTATGGGATCTCCTTCAATGCTTTCAGAATCCCTACTTTTTAAAATTATTTTGTTTCTATATTTTTAATATATATTTCTATATGAACATTTTAATGATAGTATATTTATTGAACAAAAATGTATTCTTTTCTTTATCAAAATAAACAGAAAAGTTCAAACTTTGCTAAAGTGATTGTTTTGAACAAGTATCAATAATGTGTGTCTTTTGCCCCGTGTGTCTGTGCACCACCCCATACATTTATAAGATTTTTAAACAAAATAAACAATTTTTATGATTTATTTTCACACAAAATCTGTTGCTCTATAAATGTTCAATACAAACATGTATATTTTTTCTGCAATCATACACTATGGGAGTAACGAAAAGCACTTTTTTCTTAAGGTGTGCCTTTAGCCCCGTTGTACCCTAGTAGACTGTCGAAATAAAGTCTTTTTGTCACGACCCTCTGAAAACCTTTGTAAGAAAGTTATGTGTAGATGGATGTGGGTGACAGTATTTAACTAAAAGCAAGTTCCCTAAACAATCTAAATAACTACATATTCTTTAGAATATGCAGCAAACAGGCCTACCCTACAGTGCAGGAGGCTGTGAGGTCGGGTCACGTCTCTTTTAGCAGCGGCTATAACGGGCAGACACTCTCATACGAGTATAAATAGAGCGCATACACAGTAACAGCAGGCCAGAAGACACCACATGACTTCCTTATACAAGGCCAATTGATTGTGTCCAAATGTGCATTTACTGTCAGTACACCGGGAAAAGGTGGATCTGATCTCACGGTGTGAGTCAGAGAAAGATCACTAGACTCAACTGGCATGCCAGAGGCGTGAGAAATGAAGATCTCACAAACTGCATGCAGGTCCACAGTCATATATTCAGGGAATTTCCCTGGATCGGATAACATGAAACTCTAAATTCACAAACTTTCGTAATCTAAAACGTTTATAAAGAGGGAGAAAAGCACCAGAAGCCAGTGCATCATGGAGATTGGGTTTATGTCTGGCTGCACTTCTGAAGTTTCCCCTCAAGGATCAATAGACAATATATATATAAATTAAACAACCTGAGAAATAGAAATAAAACCAAGACAACAACAAAAAATCCTTCATTAATGCTATAAGACAAAAGCTCATAAAGCAATGCAAACAGGACTGGACAAGCATTATTTGTCACTTTTGAACAAGTGAACAGAAAGATCATCGGGGCCGGTTGCATAAACTGCTTAGACTAAAGTTTTTTAAAACTCAAGGTAGATCGGCCTAATTTGAATCAGAAAAGTAAGACTGATTACCTCTCGACTAATTGCTACGTTTATGCAACTGCTTACAAATCCTTTCAGCTTCGGGCCTAGACTAAAACCCTTTTAATGTGACGGCTTTTAACAGCTTCCTGCTAAAAAAGCATCTTGTAACCTTATAGCTTAAACACACACAACCTCCTTTTAGACACTAGAGACAGACGGGCTCCAGTGTGAGTCGTAGGACACTAGTAAATATACAGCTTTGATGGACATGATGAACAGAAATACACATCGTTTAGAGAGCGAGACAGAGAGGAGGCAAAGCCACAGCACTGAGATAGGATTGTGTAAATGATGAAGCCCTGTATCACACTACATGATCAGACACATCACATCACAGGTGTCTGAAAACATGTTTTAAACTATTTTAACTTGACATCTTAAAGGCACAACACTCAATACATTAAAAAGCAAAAACGAAATTGACCATAAATGGATTTGTTACAAAAGTGCTGCACTGTAGCAGTGAATTTACAGACACCACTGTAAAAAAAAGCTGCCGCCTTACATTTTTAAGTACAATCAGCTTGGTTGTTTAAGTCATTTCAACTTAAATTACATTAAACTATACATCTGTACATTAAATATACATCTGTATATCTCATATTCTGTATATAACTGAATCTTGTATAACTTATTAAAAAAAAGTTGAAAATTGTTGAACTTATTTTGATGAGTTAAAGCAATGTAAAAACACATGTTGTCATAACTTATTGATCATATCATTTTTTACAGTGTAGTTTCTGTCAGCACCATAATAACTCTCAGAGAAGTTATATAACTTTCATGTTTAACAGGTTTTTCTAGTGATAAAGTATGTTTATGAGCTGTTTAATGCAATTAAATCAAAATAAAAATGAATTAGAACTAAATTAAATAAATTAAAACCAAATCCATAAAATGATCCCATGATGGGAAGCTTCTATATATGAAGCGCCTGATGGAATCCTTTAAGGTTCTATATAGAACCCTTTCTTCTAAGTGTGTATATACATAATATATTTAATATAGGCCTGGTTTCACAGACAGGGCTTAGACTAAGCCAGGATTACGTCTTAGTTCAATTAGGGCATTGGGGCATTGAAGTTTATAAACGTGCCTTAGAAAAAAGCATTACTGGTGTGCATCTTGAGACAAAACTGATATGTAAAGCAACGAATCACAGTTCGTTTTGTTCTGCTTCATGTTTATGGGTGTGAAAATGTAAAGTCGTTGTCCCTACAAATGATTCATGCCCTTCATAGACATGACATTTAAATTCTGTTCACTTTACTTAAAAATATCTAATTTATTAAACTAATTAATAAACTTAATTTAATTGTCTTCAATCAACCTAATATATTTAAAACTGAAGTTTACTTAATTCATTTGTGTTAAAACTACATGAATAATTTTTGTTGACATAACTAACTGGGCAGTGGATCTGTAGTTCCCAGCATGCTTTGCAAGGGACTGCATTAGGAGAGTGAATTTAGGGATTAAAGTGTTATTTTATGTGTTTTTCTGTAAAGGGAAAGATGTTGTTAGTTAATGTTAGTGTTTAATGTTCAGTTATGTTGGACATTTAGAGGTGTTTCTGTAATGTTTTTGAATTTTGTGGTTACAATTATGCTAAAGAGTGGCACCTGTGCTTAGGCTGTGGGCACTCAGTGATCTATGCTTATGTCTGGAGTGACACCAGTCTTTTTTATATTTTCATTTCATACATTGTGTATGATGTTATAAGTATATAAATATCATTTAAACTGTATTTGATAAAATTGTGCATTACATTGTCACAAATTGAGTTGGACCAACTCAATTACATTTTACTGCATGAATTTGTTTTTCATGAGTTGGGGCTACACATTTATTGAGTGGAAAACCTGCCCTCAATTAAATTGAGTTTGTCCAATGACTTATTTGAGTGCGGTGTGCATCTAATAAATTATTCACTCAAGAATGCTGAGTAAGTTTACTGCAACCATGGCGCGTCAAACTTCACATACTTTTTAAAATCCGGTGTTTAGTTGATTCTGATAAGAGCTCATTAGATATAAACATGACGGCTTTCTTCTTCCATGAGGGGGTTTGGCATCACAACGGCTTTGTTTCCAGAGGGACCGTTAAAGAACGCGACACACAAATCCTGGAAAATCCTGTAGAATTCAACCAATCAGATGACGACTTCAAAAGTGTTTCCCATTTTGTGTGCATCAGACACTCAGACCATCAAGTCGACCATCCTGACCTACACTATTATGAATTATAGGCATTAGGCTCGTCCCAGCGCGGGATAAATGCTTTGCTCCTGATTTCCATTCAAATCAGCGCACATTCATGTTCTTTGACAGGTCATAGTAGCGCTTTAGTTCATGGTGTAGCCTGGTGTTTTCTCTGAGAGGATGATCGTGAATAAAGCTGTGCTTCTGCTGTGATCATCTGACTGCTGTGATCAGAAGACAGTCCTGACTCGTTCTTCACACTGTGACAGAACTAGGAAGTGAATAAATATACATGCATTTAATTTGGTAACACTTTGATAGTCCACTTAGACATTCTACTAACTACTAGTACCCTAATGACTGATAGTTGACATGTAGTTACTTATAGTTAGTAGAATGTCTAAAGTAACCTTGAGTTCCACATTATTAAGCACCGCTAGTTTAAACACTGTTATCAAGTAAACGTCTCTAGATTCTGCTCTCTTTTCATCCGTTTACTGGTCCAGCCGGTGAAAATGGTCCATCTGATCACATGATTTGAGGAATAATTTCTGTCTGGAGCACAAATGCTGCATGAAGTGCTTAGTGAGCAACAATAACAGTGATGCTGGCCTCTAATAATAGCTGATAATAAGCAGTGAGCTCAGCACACTGTAACATCTCATACACATACGTATGTCTGACAGAATAGAAGGGTCCAGCTTTAACGGTCAGATGTGTTTGATCAGATCTGCTGTGTCACTGACTGAACATGATCCTGAATATTAACAGATCCGTCTCTGATCGCAAAGTCATTCAGCATGACACACACACACACACAGATGCACATGTTAAATAGACAAATAACAGCCTTCAGGTGTTATTTATTAAGTATTGCACTGATGCTGCTATATAAGATCATGTTTCAAGTCACAATCGTTCTCAGCAATGAGATCTTTTGCCGTCTACATGAGCTGAATCAAAAGTGCAGGACATGCACTACAAAAAAAGTGATTTTCTTACTCAATATTTTTGTCTTGTTTTCCAGCTCAAATATCTAAACATTCTTAAATCAAGACACATTTCCATGAGAAGCAAAATGACTTCAGATATTACGTCTTGTTTACTGGAAAGTGAGTTTATGCTTAAAACAAGAACACATATCTGCTAGTGGGGTCAGAAAAATAATCGGTAACACTATTTTACGATGTCATTGTTACATATGTTACGTTTAGTTACTATAACTATAAATTATGCACAATTACATGCAACTAGCCCTAAACCAAACCCCAAACCTAACCCTGTAGTAACCATGTCGTTACTTAATATTACTGAGTACTTAAATGTATAATTACAGTGTAACAAAGTGTAGCACCTTAAAATAAAGTGTTACCCAAATAATCTTAATTCAAAGGGAAAACACCATTGGCAGATATTTGTTCTTGTTTTAAGCAAAAGCTCACTTCATTTTACATGAAGCAAGACTTAATATCGTATGTAATTTTGCTTCTCATTTAAATGTATCTTGATGTAAAAATGTTTAGATATTCGTCCTGGAAAACAAGACAAAAATACTGAGTTAGAAAATCATATTTTACAGTATGGCAGACTCACCAGCTGTGAGGTTCAGGTGTGAGCTGCTGGTGTAAAGCCAAAGAAAAGCCGAAGAAACTTCCCTCCTCTCCCTCCTTGATGAGGATGGTTGTTGTGTCCAGGTTAAACGCTGAGATCCGGGAGCAGACAGCGAGCAGGAGCAGGAGCAGGAGTCCATTCGCGCTCCTCCGCTGCGTGTGCCAGACGGACATGACAGTCCTGGATGAGTCCTGATCACCAACACAAGACACTACAAGGTCTTCAGAAGTGATTAGTGTCTGTTTGCTGTTGCCAGTCTGAGATCGGCTCCAGCCGAGAGTAAGACTGCCAAAGAAAGACTGCACAAGTGCACAGCCGCGCACACACACACACAGAGCCGTGAATAGAGCACCCACACCCCCCTCAGCTGACATCATCACTCAGCGATCCGTGCCACACTGATCAGGATACGCTGAAGAATACAAGGACCCGCAGCTGCAGATCTGTGTTGAGTCACTCCACAAAACTTACGTTTAGAAAAGGCCAATGTAAATTCCTGTAACTTTTCAAACATGCTCTCAGACAGAATGTGAAAGTGTCATTCAATTGCATTGACGCCCTCTCAGGCTACATTTTATAGATGATATAGACAGGCCTACTGTGTGTCTAACTGGGTTGATTGCTTGCAGTTCATGCACTAGACTTGTGCTCATGGTCATGATGCTGCAATGCATTTATTACGAAGAGAAGCTAATGCGGTAACACTTTATTTTACAGTGTCCTTGCTACATGTTACAAGTACTTACTGTAGTAATGACAGTAAATTATGCACAACTTTAAAATTACATGCAACTAAACTTAAACCAAACCCTATAGTAAGTACAGGTTGTTAATTAATATTACTCAGTACTTAAATAATTACAGTGATACCTTAAAATAAAGTGTAACCCAAATTCTACTATAATGACAGCATCATATCATAGTATCAGGTTTGACTAATTTAGACCATTCCCTACCGACAAACCTAACGAAACATAAGATTTAAATAAAAACATGGAATACGATTGACGAGTTGATGAAAGAACGATGTGGTCATTGTAGCAGAATTTGGGTTACACTTTATTTTAAGGTGTCTTTGTTACAGCGTAATTGTACATTTAAGTACTGTGTAATATTAATGATGTACTTAATATAGGGTTCGGGTTTGTTTTTTTTGGTTAGTTGCATGCAATTATGCATAATTTACAGTTATTACTACATGCAACATACACTATGTTACCAAAAGTATTGGGACACCCCTCAAAATCATTGAATTCAGGTGTTCCAATCACTTCCATGGCCACAGGTGTATAAAATCAAGCACCTAGGCATGCAGACGCTTCTACAAACATTTGTGAAAGAATGGGTCGCTCTCAGGAGCTCAGTGAATTCAAGCGTGGTACAGTGATAGGTTGCCACCTGTGCAATAAGACCATTCGTGAATTTGGTCTTATTTTTCCCCATTTCCTCACTACTAAATATTCCACGGTCAACTGTTAGTGGTATTATAACAAAGTGGAAGCGATTGGGAACAACAGCAACTCAGAAAAACGGCCAAGTAAAAATCACAGAGCGGGATCATCGCATGCTGAGGCACTGGACTCTAGAGCAGTGGAGACGTGTTCTCTGGAGTGACCAATCACTCTTCTCTGTTTGGCAATCCCATGGATGAGTCTGGGTTTGGCGGTTGCCAGGAGAACGGTACTTGCCTGACTGCATTGTGCCAAGTGTAAAGTTTGGTGGAGGGGGGATTATGGTGTGGGGTTGTTTTTCAGGGGTTGGGCTTGGCCCCTTAGTTCCAGTGAAAGGAACTCTTAATGCTTCAGCATACCAAGACATTTTGGACAATTTCATGCTCCCAACTTTGTGGGAACAGTTTGGGGATGGCCCCTTCCTGATCCAACATGACTGCGCACCAGTGCACAAAGCAAGGTCCATAAAGACATGGATGAGTGAGTTTGGTGTGGAGGAACTTGACTGGCCTGCACAGAGTCCTGACTTCAACCCGATAGAACACCTTTGGGATGAATTAGAGCGGAGACTGCGAGCCAGGCCTTCTCGTCCAACATCAGTGCCTGACCTCACAAATGCGCTTCTAGAAGAATGGTCAAAAATTCTCATAAACACACTCCTAAACATTGTGAGCAGCAAAGGGCAGGCCAACTCCATATTAAACCCTATGGATTAAGAATGGGATGTCATTAAAGTTCATGTGCATGTAAAGGCAGGCATCCCAAAACTTTTGGCAATATAGTGTATGTAACAAGGACACTATAAAATAAAGTGTTACCCATTTTTTATGGAATCATATTAATACACATTTATATTTTGGTCTGTTCCTCACACAAAGCAATGAAAATACAGACGACTCTAGTACTTTCAAGATACTTTTGTCATTTCTGATAGCATCCACTCTTTATTTTATGGACATGTGAACATCTGTCTCCTTTTGTGTCAACTAAAGAAAGAAAGAAGACAGTAAAGATCAGATAAGATCAGATAATGACATTGATGCAGCTGTAATGAGAAGAATGAATGATAAAGAGAATGTAAAGATGCTTTTGTGCTGTAATCTTGGCCCGGCCTGTCGACTGTCGACAGTGTTTTGACATGTGGCCACAGCTGTTCCCATGAGTCATGTGACCTCCTCTCTTCCTCTCTGGCCTTATGCAACTGTCAGTCAAGATCTCACAAGCTATAAACACGTTTCTGCACACGGAAAGGTGCATGACATTCAGTATTAGTTTAATAGTGATGTGAATATATAGGTTAAATATTTTAGGATAAAACTGTTCCCGTAGTGCATCTGTTTCACCACTCAACGTTTGTGAACTCTCTGCCATTTACATGAATGTTATTTTTATATTTACTTCTTTGTCCTTCAATGCTTATTATATAAATCAATGTGTGCTTCAGATTGGGAAGCAGAGTGTGGTTTTGCTCGGAGTGAGGAGCTTTTTCAGCATCACTTCATTGCATCATTTCATGAAGTAAAATTTGAAACCTTTTTTTCCTAGTATCTACTATTATCTAGTAGTATTATTAGTAACACATTACAATAAGGTTTCATTTGTTAAGAACTAACTAATGAACAATAAGCAATACTTCTACAGTGTTTTATGAACCCAATGGTAATTTCAACATTTACTAACGCATTATTAAAATCCAAAGTTGTATTTCTTAACATTATTTGAATATGTACTGTGAATTAACATGATGGCAGGATATATCAGACTCAAGAGAGATGGATCGGTGATAACTGCTTTATTTGAGCAAATTCCTAACACGGCACTCTCAAAAAGGAGAGTGAAAATGTTATTTTTTTTTTACATTTTTTTGAATGTGTGTAAAAAGGAAAGAAATGTATCCTACACAAAATGTGTTAAGTGTCATCCAATCACATTGCTGCCTACCTCACTCAGCAAGTTAAGTCCACGCCTCTTAAATATTTTAAAGGTGCTGTATGTACGTTTTTCACTTTACTAAAGCATAAAAATACCATAATATGCTTGCAGATATTTAGGAAACAGTCTAAGTTCACATAATCATCTCTCTGAAAAACAATGCTACAGCCAGTTATTTTACTGAAATAACTGCGTTCCGTGTCAGAATGTCTGTTTTTGTTTTGGTCTGTGCGAAACCGCACGCCGCCAGTTTACCCAATAGTATTTCAACACCACAGGTTGCCCGTTTGGTGGAAAACACAGCGTATTGCAGCAGCCAATGAAGCAAGCAAATAAACTGGGTCGATGTCTGCCAAGGACCGCGATTTCTACCAAGGGATTTTTTGGGGGGGTATTTAGGGAAACGTTGCTATATGGCAACGCTGTACCACAATGGAAAACGGTCAAAAAAGTAGTTTTTCTATAAAATTATGATTTTCTCTTCTGTTTAAATGCACATTTCTTTTAGAAATCGATAGATTTATATACTTGGAAGTTGGAACTCATGCAAACCAAAAATAAGTAGATCCCCATCATTTAACCTTCAAAATGGCTAACTCATCCTCACTCTCACTCATCTCACATGAAAGCGCTAACTCTGCCCTCTTCCTATTGCCCTTTCCGTAAATGTATTAATTTTCTGAAAAGAAGACATCATTTTGTTATTTATACATAAATACAACTATACTACAATAAACACTTCAAATAAATAAAATATAGCTGCAAGCAGCAATTGTCGGGGCCACGCACAACAAAAGCATACAACAAAGCTAGCAGCAGTGAGCAGACCAACTGCAACAATGAGTAAATAAAGACATTTGGAGACTTTGTCAAGCAAAAACCATGACCCACACCCAACTATGAATGCATTTTTTTTGCCACTTACTATCAAAATTGACATTTGGACAAAAATTCTCAGTCAACCCGCTATGATTCCGATTTTCCTACGGTGGTTTCGCCTCGATCAGACTAATGGTTCCGAAGATATTGTTTAAGCGTTAAATCACAACGTTGCACAAACCATAAGGCGAAACCTAGCATGTTTGGTATGACTCGGCAAGGATTCAGGAATCTAAGGATATGACTCGTTATCCCGTTAAAATTAGTCAACCAAATCCAAAGTCATAAGCATGTAAATATTTAATTTTATCACTAGGTGGTGCTGGCTCAAAACTTCTCAGGCTCCTTCAGGGCATCGTGCCGATGGTCCATAACGAGTTTCGGAATGATACGCTAATGGGTTCATAAAATACAACATTTTACTACAAAATTCAAAATGGCCAACGCTCAGAAGTGGCCGATATGAGAAAATTGGATATCATTCAAATCTAACGAGAACAGTTTTATGATTTTTGGACAAACCGTTCAGAAGTTATAAGCAAAAAATCTCCGGACCAGTAGGTGGCGCTGCGCCAAAACACAGCATGTTGCCTCAGGTCATGTTTGTGGTAACATGGACCAAGTTAATGCTGAATACGATAAAGCATTGAGGAGATAGAGCCTTATGGTTATTTTCACAAGCGCTACGTAAAATTTGTTTTTTGTTTTTTTCGAAAACGGTTTAACTAATAGAATTCCATAACCTTTTGTCGGCATGGTCTGAAGATGATCTGGTTAAATTTTCATGAAAATCGGAGCAGTGGCCTAGGAGTAGTTCGAAAAAAGTAGTTTTTTTGCAAAATTCAAAATGACGGAAAATGACGTCATAGGGTGCAATTGAATCGTCATGAGCTAAGGAATCAGAAGAAAAAAAGAATTTCACATCTAGCCCTTACGGTTCAAAAGGTACTCGCCCAAACATGAGTGAAACTTTGAACAGGTGGTGGCGCTAGAGGGACTGAGTTAGAGACTCCAAAATTGGTATAGTTAATGTTGGGCCGGTCCTCTATCAGTGTGCCAAATTTCATAACTTTCCCACAAACGGTTCTATGGGCTGCCATAGACTCAAGAGTAGAAGAAGAATAATAGGAACGCCAATGATTAAAATATGTGCCTATGCACCTTTGGTGCTTGGCCCCTAATAACTGCAATCATAATATTGATGCTACTATCTATAAAAAAAAAATCCCAAATACATTACTGCAATTCCACTACAATACAGCAGTAATTCTACTACAATTCTGTTGCCATTTGGCACCAAACCTATTTTTCCGTAGTGGTACAGCGTTGCCATATGGAAACATTGATATTTTGTTGATTTGTGAATAAAAATATCTAATTTACTTTCCAAAGATACTGCAAAAAAATCCACCTTGAGAAGAGATGTTTATAAATGAGGTTATTAGAGCAATTTCTGGAGCACTTCAACAGGTGTCTTCCGTGTGAGGGTGACAGTGGGGAAAAGAGTTTTGGAGGGACATTCAAATGTCATTTGACTTAAAAACAGAAAATCATTGGCTATCTTAAGGCCTGCCCTTTTAATTCCCATAGTGCAATATATTGTATATTTTTCTGAACAACAAGGAAATGAGTAGAAATTAATTCTTGTCATATGGCAACTAAAATAAAATAAAGGGCTAAACCTTAATAAAACAATTCAATGGTCAATTAAAAAGGAACTTATAGCTGTAGAAGAGGAAGTTCAGCCGCGCCCTCTGCTGGACACCATTATTATCCATTCAACAATCATACAGGATAAGCTTACTAGCGATCATGCACCGATCACGCGAATGGACAGCCAATCAAACCACTAATGTTATCCTGTTTATTCTGGATTCACTTAATTTATGTATTTTAATTCTCCTTTCCTTTGTTTAGATCACACACAAACAGTACACACGTGCATATGCTAATGACCACCCATACCAATGTAACCAGTAAACTTGATGGTCATTTAAATGGGGTTCCTGTCTCTGTGTCCTTACCGACACACCATGACGATGACCAAATCTACCTAAGAACCAGTCCACCTCCATTACAATACCTGTATTACGCTGGACCAGCAGTTTGGAAAATGGATGGATGGATGGATGGATGGATGGATGGATGGATGGATGATTCAGCTGCGGGCGCCATCTTCTGGTCAGACACGGGAATTCATTCACCATGACCATCACAGTGCATTATGGGTATTCTCTAGCCATTAGCAATACACCGGTTGTTCACTCGTTATTGCGGTGCATTGTGGGATTGAATGAGTGCACTCGATAATGTCCACTATGGTTTTAGACACCACTACAAATGTCTGTCCCCTCAAATAGTGCCCTATTGAAGGGTATGGGGGCAATTTCGGACACAGCCAATGGGTGCATCTCAATCAGCTCCCTAGTTCAGTCAGGGGACTGATCAGCGAGTCGGCCATTTTAAGGGCTGTCTCAATCGCAGAATCCTTCCAGTGCACTGAAACATTCGCTCCTTAAAAAGTCCCACAATGCACCGCAAAACCCAAGGTGCATCAATGCTCACTAAGTTCTGAAGCACGGAACTTAAATCACGTGAGCGAACTCACTACAATATGTTTTTAAAAATAGAAGCCATTATTTTATTATACGTATTTCAGCATAAACATACATCGTTAGACAGGTAATGAACACAATCTAGCTAACATTTATAATTTATTTATGGCTGAAACGTTGCACACATATGTAACAAGCAAAGTATTTATCATAATGTAGGCTACTTTAACCCTTTCATGCATGAATTATGATAACCTCAGTCAGTATTTTTTTCCTGTGTTTTTATTGCTCTTAGGGCATGAAAAACAAGATTTGAAAATTAATTTTTTTTTACACATTTTTCAAAGAGATTTTTTTAGATGTCCACTAGAGTGGACAGCATGCGTTTATGGTTTAAACTGAAGATACACTGTATTAAACATAACACAGTAATAACACGGCAATATTGTGTGTATTTAACAAACCAATCACTAAAATTGTATAAAATCATGTGAAAACTATAAAATATATACAAAAAATATAGATGTGAAATGTTGCAAACGCAATTGAACTTCATACAAGTTGAACTTCGCGTATCTTTGATATCAGAACATGAGGACATAATTTCATCAGAGATCTCTACAACCTGTCAAGGTACAACTGTGGAAACCCAACTCAGATGCTTCCTCCAGTGTACCAGAGTATGTCGATTTACCCTTATTAGCTGATATTTCTGATTATATGATAGACAATATGGACACATTTCTACCATAGCTCTCCTCTGAGAAAACCTAGCGATCAGGTGTTTTCAATCTCATCTGAAATGAGCAGTGTTGGGGGTAACGCATTACCAGGAAACATGCATAACGCAATCAGATTACATTTTGATGTAAGGAGTAAAGTATTGGATTACAAGTAACATGTATTATGTAATCAGATTACTTTTTTTGATGTTACAAGTAAAGCAATGCATCACAAGTAACATGCATTACGTAATCAGATTACTTTTTGATGTTACGAGTAAAGTAATGCATTACAAGTACCGTGCATTACGTAATCAGATTACTTTTTGATCTAACGAGTAAAGTAATGCATTACAAGCAACATGCATTATGTAATCAGATTACTTTTTGATCTAACAAGTAATGCATTACAAGTACCGTGGATTACATAATCAGATTTCTTTTTGATGTTACGAGTAAAGTAACATTACAAGTAACGTGCATTGTGCAATCAGATTACTTTTTGATTTAACGAGTAATGAATTACAAGTCACATACATTACGTAATCACATTACTTTTTTGATGCTAATGCAAATTACATTTCTAATAACACAAATACATTTATTTACAGTCAAAAAAAGTTACTGCAGATGAAGTATTTTCAAAAACAACAGTCACGTTGTCTCTTAGCGCGCTACGAAGACTCTAAAGGTATAACTTAACTAAAGGTATACCATTTCTAGGCGTGTTCCCCGAACTATATCTTAGGAGGTTGCTTAAGGTATACCTTCTTAAGTGTGATGTTACCAGGTGCTGTCCGTGGCGGCAGTGCTGAATTAGTTTATCAATGGCTCAAAAATCGATTATTCACTCTATGCAGGGGCTGTTTAATTGCGATATGTGAGAAAACTGTGTTCTTTATAATTGAAGCACTTCAGAAATAGTTGAAATTGCATTTATCAGGACCTGTGAGATCTTATAAATATAATCCAAATTGCAAACTAAATCCAACCGTGGATATTTTATATAATTTTGAAATGATTGTGCGAACCTGCAACCTCTCATGCCCAAACATATCATGCATCAACCCACTGCACTAACTGGCAGTATGCCATTTATATTATCATAATATATTTAGCCATAGTCTTCATTTACTCAACAACCAGAGTTGATTGCCCGCATCACATTATTGGTGTAAATCACTTTCTGTTATTGGATGACCTACTCAATAAAAGCGCAACACGCGAAACATAAAATCAACAGCTACTATAGCGGAGAAAAGAAGAAAAAAAAAAGAAAGAAAGAGAAGAGCCGCCAGCAGCTGAATTTCGGGGCTGAGAGGGGTTAGCTCCGTCGAGTTTGTCTTGACAAAGTCAAGACCAACAAGATCTAAAAGCTGCTGAATTTGCTTCCGTGGCAGGCAAAATTTGTTTTGAATTGCATCTTCTGACATGGTAGCCAGGGGACTAAAGTTTTCACGGATGAAATAGTGCACATAGAAATGGCTCCGCGGACGGCGCCGTCTTTGATTTAGCACAACTATTCGCTGTATCGCTGCCATAGTTTGACCAAACTCCCCTCCACAATCATTCCCTTTAAATAGACTCCATAATGGTTTGCCAGCTGATGTACCTTTGGATAATATAATTAAAAAGCTAACAACAATCAGTGTATTGACAATTATTTGCATGAAAACACTTCAGTTAGCAGAATTATATTCGTATAGACTGAGATGTAAACAAACAGTGGTGGCCACTACGTAATGAACTGTCAATAGTGATAAGGTATAGCTATGAGTGGTCCAGACCAACCTTACGAACGAACGACTTACAGAAGGCATACTTAACTAAGATCGTTTCGGGAAACACGTATTAACGATAAGGTACACCTTAAGGTATAACTTAAGAACGACGTAGTGTTAAGGTTTCGGGAAATCCAGCCCTGAATTGCAGCTGAAATATAGCTATTGATGCATGATGTCCACTGTAGTGGACAGATGATTAATCAGAATTTTCTCCCAATCTAAAATCAATACTTGGGACAATTTAACTGTGATATGACTCATTAGATATTGCTTGATGCTACAACATTTTTTTTTTTACCTGCAAGAGTCTCCTAGGATGGAAGGAATGGGTGGATATTCCAGAGCAACTTGTCATTTCTGACTGGCCATTGGCCATCTTGGTTTGGAGGGGGAAAAAGTGGATATGCAACGGCTTGCCACTTGGTGGCAATGTATAGGATGATGCACGAGGGTCCACTGTAGAGGTTGATGTGCAACTATGCCATCAAAACCCATGCATATGCAAGAAAATGCTTTTTGAATAGCTGACCACTTTTAGTGACTTCTATGCATGAAAGGGTTAAATAACATTTAATGTCACAGTAATGTCAGGAAGACATTGTTCATAAGTACCAGTAATGATGTTAATGAGGACGTTGTCACGTCGCCGGAAATCAGTCATCAGTGTCCCAATGTGTAGAGCCAGCGTCCAGTGCACAAATTCGTGTACACGATTTACTGATTCACGAGCTCGTGAGCTAGGGAACTGATTGAGACGCTATCACGTGCTATCGGAAATTTCATACTTTCCACTTCTGAAGTCGTGATACGACCTCATTGCATTCAAATTCTGACCTGAGAAGGCGTTCATGTCCAGTTTTTAACTAGGAAACTAGTATTTACGATAATTCTGATAGCACGTGAAGGCACCATTATATGATGAATGTGCTAATGAGGTGCAGGTGAGGAACAGGAGGGATGCTGGGAAATGTAGTGTGCTAAGGTGACTGGGCTAGTGATGGGAGTTCGTGACACATGAACAAACAATGAACAATTCAATTTTACTAATTTTAACAAAGACAAAAAAATGAAATATATATTGTTAATGCATTGACTAATGTTAACAAATGAGACCTTATTGTAAAGTATTACTGTATCTTTATTTATTCATTTTATTTTTTAATTTTTACTAACCACCACTTTTTACTAACAACCAAAGTTGATTTCATTTCATTTTCAGTAACAAATGTAATATGTAAATAATCATTTACGACGTGTTGAATAGATAACTGCATTTTATAGTGGATGTGAAGCACAGCTCAAAGGATTTATGACAAATCTCAAGCAAAAAGCACATTTTATTATTGCACACAAATCCATTGCAATTACTGTGATAAAGGCAGCACAATATATACAGTTCATATACAGTGGCCTTTAGGAAGTATTCACACCCTTTTGTTAAATGTTGACATATTTTTGTATTCCTTCAATGACAACAAAATCAAACATTTACAAATCAAAAACAGCAAAATCAACCTGGAATCTTCTCTTCAATGAGAAATAAAGGGGAATTAATACTTTCTGAAGGCACTATATAATTATAATGTGTACAATATTTCAGCTCAAATACTGATACCTGCCACTAAAACGACGCAAATCTGAGTAAATAATTAAACCTCTGTCAGTGATCCATCTCTGGGTTCTTTGTGTTATATTACGCCAAGCAAATATGAAAGCCAGAAAGAAGACAAACATCATCAGCAGGTATTTCTCCCTGTTTGAACACTGTAACAAATAACCCAAAAGAAATCTTATGGCTATTATCACATAGTTTCTGAAGGAGCAGGTGATTTTTGAATGCTGATATCACAGAGCAGTTGCAGTACTTCAGTTCATCCTGTTAAACATCGACTACGAGTCAAAATTTAGCATAACAATACTTTTCCATCTTCTTGCACCGTTTCATGCAAACTCTATGTTTTCTTAATGTATCATATAGTGTCTTTCACATCAAGTACAAAAATATATTTCTATTGACAAAAGCAAACGTCAGTAAATATTAGTTATCTTCGGACGGGTACAAAGTTACTAATTGTTCAGTTTTGTTACTCATCTAAGCTTTTAACATCACATCAGCACATGGAAGTAGATGCCTTACAATGTTTAAACACAGAATGATGTCTAAGGTAATTTTCTTGTTTGACTCAAATACTTGAAGACAGAAACGCCTGTTTTTCTGCCTTACAAACATTTGAAAAGGGACTGAAAAAATACTCTCGTAGTTCATGTGTAGTAGGCACATACACTAGCTGAAAGGTGAAGTGTGTCAGTTCTGCTCCATGTTGAACTCGTGCTGTCGGTCGCGTCGGATGTCGCTCAAACTAACAGATCGCCGTTTCACAGTGTTACACTCTTCAGCACGTCAAACTACCAGTGAAGGACTTACAGTGACTCAACTGGCAAGAAAGTATCTTAGTGACACACTTCACCTCTGACACAGAAACAGACACACTGCTTAAATGGACAAACGTCTCATCCGTAGTTATAGGTGAAGTTGTACGTGCTGGGCTCTTTCGGCACAGGGGGCGGAGCCTCAGGGATGGTGATGTTTTCCAGATCGAGGAGGCGGAGCTTCATTTCCATGCTCATTAATGTGTCAAGGTCACTTCGTGTGAGGTCGCTGCCCAACTCCTTCCCCAACAGAGCCGAGAGTCCATCCGTCCAGATGCAGTACTGCTCGACAGAAACATCACAAATGTCATTTATCTTACAACAAATAATCTAACACACATCACTCTGCATTTTCCAGAATAAAGTGTCAAATATCACATTCAAACTACACAATCCACTGTGGTCACATGGCCTATAGACCTTCTGTAGCCCCGCCCCTTTTCAGCGCCACGTTAGTTGTGTTCTGTCTTCCGATTTGTATTTCCACAGCATGAAGGTAAGATCTTACAGATTTATGAAAGAACCGCTCATTTGGTCTACTGACGTCTGTTATGACATCCGCTTCAAACATTATGATAACTTTCATTAACTCTACAATAAGTAAATCCTCTTCACCAGCTAATTACTCTTCGACAGCGACGCCATAGAAATATAAAGAGCTACCAGGAAAACGGAAGTTCAAACACAAAAATCGAAAGATTGCTAGACGCTTGTTTCTCTGCCACATAAGGTCTATAGTGTCCCATTAAATAAGGTGACCAGATGTCCCCGTTTAATGGGGGCTGTGCCGGTTTTTGGTGTTCTGTGCCTGGAAATGTCCCGATTTTACAGCTTGTTCAAAACAACCCGCAAATGCTTTGCAAAAAGCCCAACCAACACAACCTGCTGGTTATAGGATAAATCGTGTAGTGATTATTTTCACCAACAGATGGCGCTGCGAGCTACACTGACTCTACTTGGTCGCGTGCCGCTACTTCATGAAGAACGTAACCTGGACGAGAGCAGGGCGCCATTATCGTCAAATATCAAACATCGTTATCGCTTTCAAGGTAGTAACATACTATCTATTCATGTTCGATGAAAGTAATACTGTTTGTATGTGCTGTATAACTGGTCCTCAACCAAGCCTGCCGCACACGTAATCAAATCAAATTACACTTCAAATAATTTTTTCCTAAAGATGGTTTCTGTCATTTTGGGCAGTTTTTATCACGCTGATTTCATTTCAAGTGTTCGTTTTTTAAATAAGTTTGGTTTTAGTTAGTTATTTGATGCTATAAAAACGTGGATGTGACGTCATGATTGACAGCTTCTCTGAGTGAAGTATTCACTGAGGCACCAACTGACTTTTTTCAGGATTTTCAGGGGAGATTGGAGCTTTAGCTTTAATTTCTACATTTCCATAACTGTTTATTTCACACCAACATAATGAGTTGTTCTGCATCTGCGAGAGTGTGGGCGGGCTTTTGATATCGCGGCTCTACTTCCTGCTCTCTACTGCGCAGACTCAGGTTACAATGGTTACTATTAACTGTTTTCATTGTGTGAATTTTTTTTTTTTTTTTTTTTTACAGGTGCGGTAAATTGTATTAAAACCAGACCAAAAATTCTAATAATCAAAATAAATCATAAAAAGTATTAATGTTAATAATAATATAGGGAACCCACAACAACAACAAAAAAAAAAAACAGAGTAGTCCCCGTTTTTTAATTGAGATAATAACAAATTAGAGGAGCCGATGAGCACATTAACATAACACTGTATTTTAGAAAAGTGTAACAGTCAGTCCACTAAAGGCAAGTTTGACAAACCCATGTGCAGCTGTAGTATTGAAGTTAATCCAAAGTGAACAAAAACAAAACAAAAGACTTGACTTTAACAGACTCACCAAACAGCAAACTAACTAGGCAAACAAGAGCACTTAAATACACAAGTGCTGCGTCCCAGTTTGCATTCTATCCATCCTAAATAGTATTCGAAATGAGAATTAGTGTGTCCCAAATCATAGTATGTTAAAATGAGTATTCCAAAAGTACCCGGATGGTCTACTTTTTCCAGTTAGAATCTGAAGTGCAGATCTAATATTGCCCACAACCCATTGCGTGTTGGACGAAGATTCGATTAGAACTACAAACATGAATTAAAGCTGCAAGCAGCGATGAAAGGGCCCTCGCACCCGGGACCACCGGGCCTCAGGAAAACAGCGAATAGTGGGCACCATGCATTTAAGCGGGTAAATATAGGAGAAAACTAGCAAAATCATTTTGATGTGCCACACTTCCTGCTGCCAGCAGGTGGCACTTTGACTATAACTCAATATTGGCATGTAGATGTCTTCAGGTCAGGATTATTATCGAACGTGAAGTTTAGTGCAGATCAGACAACTTCCTGTTTTGTGGCGTTAATCGCATACATTAGCACTCTTAGCCAAGTGTTGTGAATTACACAAGGAGTTTCAAGGAGTGAATTACAGTGTAAAGCATGCCATTTCCTGTTGCCAGCAGGTGGTGCTATGCCTGTAACTGAATATTGGCGTGTAGATGTCTTCAGGCCAGGACTCTAATAAAACGTGAAGTTTGGGGCAGGTCGGACATTGTATGCCCGAGTTACAACAACTTCCTCTTTCATGGCGAAACATCGAACTTTGTCAGGCCGCCACGGACACGCCCTTCAGGGAAAACTCAAGATCTTCACAATTTAACTTCACCAAGGCCTTTCGATTAGACTGACCAAATATTATGTTGTTCTGGTTAAATCTCTATGAGGAGTTTGTTAAAGTACAACATCTGGAAATGGCAAAATTTGCAACAATTTTGCAAAGAAAATTTAAAATACCTCACTTCCTGTTGGGTTTTCAGATTTCGTACTGGGACTTTTTTGTAGGTATTGGGCTGTGTCTACCGAATTTCATACTTGTACGTGAAACGTAGCGGGAGGGGCACTTCGCTGAAATGTTGCAGGTGGCGCTATCGAGCCATTTTGCCACGCCTAATTCTGAAACCGAGTTTTCGAGCATGTTTAGGCCATCAAAAATGCGATTCATTTCGGAGAAGAATAATAGGCTACGCAATTACAATAGGGTCCTCACACCATCGGTGCTCGGGCCCTTATAAAATGTGTCAACAAAAAAGAAACTACAAACATGGCGGATGTGCGAGTTTGACGGTTAGATAGAGAGGTTTAGAAAAATGGGCTGAGTGATTAATTATC
This sequence comes from Coreius guichenoti, assembly GCA_039654105.1. Taxonomy (NCBI): domain Eukaryota; kingdom Metazoa; phylum Chordata; class Actinopteri; order Cypriniformes; family Gobionidae; genus Coreius; species Coreius guichenoti. The sequence continues at coordinate 32,923,683 of CM077188.1, read as the reverse complement.
AGTATCTAAGATATTTATTAAATGTTATCTACATTATATTTAATCTGCAACAGCATTGTGAACTAATGACTAAACAAGACATACCTGAAAGCAATCAAGACAATGAACCAATGAGAAAACAGAACTGAGAAACACATGACCAAAACAACCAATCAGAACATGACATATTAGACAAGGGAAGCACATGACATGATCACATGAGGGCAAGGGAAGCACTACAAAATAAAAGACATGAAAACATAAACATGATACAAAACCCAAAACCAAACATGACAAAGTACATTTCAGCAGCTGTATATAGCAGCATAAAGCAATCAGAAATCTTTTTTGAAAACTGAATTCAGAATTCTTCTTTGAATTCAGAAAACTGAATGACGGCAACAGTAAAATAAAGCAAGTGTCTAGTCGGTTATGACCAAAAAGCGTCCAGAAAAGACGAAAAAGTTCCAGTCATGTGGAAATAAAATCTAAAACATCTGTCCCATATGCAATATTTCAAATAAATCATTATCCTAATCAAATGCATCACTTGAATCTTGAATCTTGAATTTAACTAAAAGGTTTAACACATACTGGGAATGTCATTAAAGCCTTTGTTTTGTTTACAGAATTATAGGGCAAGGTTTGCTAAATTCATATCTGTGTAACAAAAAGGCATCAATAAGTCATATTTTTGTTTTTGTTCATTTAATTTACTTAGTATGATAAGTAATATTACTGAACAATAATTTAACGTGCTTGGATTAAGTGTTTTAATAAAGCATGTTTACATTTTACTGAAACAAAATAGGTTACTATTTGCATTATTGAAAGTGACTCTTATTAAGAAAATTGCTTAGAAACGTTGCCATTTAAGTTTTGAGTGTTGAAGTTGTGAAGGGGAAGGGGACACTGAAATGGTCAGAAATGGCCTTGAAGACAAGAGGCGTTTCTCAATACCAAGTATGCAAAGTTTGGACTTGCGTCTTTGGTAGTTCGGACTTGACAAGTTCGACTCAAGAGAACGAACTCCCGAGGACGGGAGGACACAAATGGAACAGCAGCGTTCTTGATAACATCACTCGGCTCGCTCTGGCTACTCTGGCTATCTCTGTATGTATATTTTAGGCTACAATAAAACGAAATATGTTATAAAACACCACTCTGCCTCTTTTCATTTTCATTTAAAAAATCTTAAATATTAATAGCCACACAAATGTGGTTCAGTACATTGATTATCTTCGCTGCATATATATTTATAACAACACAAAATATAAAACACAACCCTGCCTCTTTTCGTTTACATTTAAATATTAAACATTAATATGTGGTTCAGGCAATATGTGCTTATGTAGGCTACTCTGATCATCTTCACTGTAATAAAATGAAATATGACATAAAACACAACCCTGTCTCTTTTTGTTAAATGTCAGTTTTAATGATCAATAATAGCCATTATAAAGAGTTTCATAACTTTATATATTTAGCCTAAATACACTCACCTAAAGGATTATTAGGAACACCTGTTCAATTTCTCATTAATGCAATTATCTAATCAACCAATCACATGGCAGTTGCTTCAATGCATTTAGGGGTGTGGTCCTGGTCAAGACAATCTCCTGAACTCCAAACTGAATGTCAGAATGGGAAAGAAAGGTGATTTAAGCAATTTTGAGCGTGGCATGGTTGTTGGTGCCAGACGGGCCAGTCTGAGTATTTCACAATCTGCTCAGTTACTGGGATTTTCACGCACAACCATTTCTAGAGTTTACAAAGAATGGTGTGAAAAGAGAAAAACATCCAGTATGCGGCAGTCCTGTGGGCGAAAATGCCTTGTTGATGCTAGAGGTCAGAGGAGAATGGGCCGACTGATTCAAGCTGATAGAAGAGCAACTTTGACTGAAATAACCACTCGTTACAACCGAGGTATGCAGCAAAGCATTTGTGAAGCCACAACACGCACAACCTTGAGGCGGATGGGCTACAACAGCAGAAGACCCCACCGGGTACCACTCATCTCCACTACAAATAGGAAAAAGAGGCTACAATTTGCACGAGCTCACCAAAATTGGACAGTTGAAGACTGGAAAAATGTTGCCTGGTCTGATGAGTCTCGATTTCTGTTGAGACATTCAGATGGTAGAGTCAGAATTTGGCGTAAACAGAATGAGAACATGGATCCATCATGCCTTGTTACCACTGTGCAGGCTGGTGGTGGTGGTGTAATGGTGTGGGGGATGTTTTCTTGGCACACTTTAGGCCCCTTAGTGCCAATTGGGCATCGTTTAAATGCCACGGCCTACCTGAGCATTGTTTCTGACCATGTCCATCCCTTTATGACCATCATGTACCCATCCTCTGATGGCTACTTCCAGCAGGATAATGCACCATGTCACAAAGCTCGAATCATTTCAAATTGGTTTCTTGAACATGACAATGAGTTCACTGTACTAAAATGGCCCCCACAGTCACCAGATCTCAACCCAATAGAGCATCTTTGGGATGTGGTGGAACGGGAGCTTCGTGCCCTGGATGTGCATCCCACAAATCTCCATCAACTGCAAGATGCTATCCTATCAATATGGGCCAACATTTCTAAAGAATGCTTTCAGCACCTTGTTGAATCAATGCCACGTAGAATTAAGGCAGTTCTGAAGGCGAAAGGGGGTCAAACACAGTATTAGTATGGTGTTCCTAATAATCCTTTAGGTGAGTGTATATAAAGTTATGAAACTTCACTTTGCCCTCAGCCAAAACGATTTGCCAGGGAACAAATTATAGATTCATGAGACCAAAGATCGCCAGTTAGATATACACAAGACAAATTATATCTCATGTTTAACCACTACAGAGACATCAGAGCCAGCGGCAAACGTCAGAAGGACTAGCCGAGGAAAGGCTGCTCTTGGCGGGGTACATGAGCGCTGAGCGCCCGGTGATCGACTGGATCTCACAATCTCCGAAAACGGCAGATCAAATTTTCAAATAGGCGCTCTCTTTAAAAATTAAAAACAGATTTGAGCTTAAAACAACTATGTTCTTGCCTGAAAAACTATTAAAACTACATTTTGTGACACAATAACAATAGTATTTTTAAATTACGCAGGTTTCTGGAATTCTGGGATACCTGGCTGACTCAAGTCCGCACAAGTCACCTCTTGATGCATCCTTGATAAAAGGGGCGGATCAAGAACACATCCGGGGATTTGAACTGTACTGGCTAGAACTTTGAATTGGAACAGTACTTGAATTGGAACAGCGGCTGATGACGTTTCACGAGAACACGAGTACAGACAAGAACGCATTGAGAAACGGCCAAGGACTGACCATCAACAGAGCAAACAAAGGATAACCAATAACTAAACTAGACACAGGTGCAAATCATCTTTAACCAAGGAAACAAATGAGGAAGAAACACAGGAAGTGAATATTCTTAGAATGAAACAAAATACAAACTGAGAGTCCATGGAAGAGATCAAAATAAGAGTCCTTGGAAAACAACAGAACAGATCAAATGTGACAACTATATCTGTGCAATTATTGATATTTGAATTGATCCACAGCCCTGTTAACTAGATAGAGTTTAGTAATTAACATACAGTCAAACAGTCACATTTTTAACAGAACAAATATCATAATTGTGATGTTTTTCAGACTCACCTCATATTTGTTGGGTGCCACAAAGTTGAGAGCTTCATCAGGATCATAGAGGATGGAAAATGCCAACTCTAACACTTCCTACAAACACAGCACGGTTAAAACAGTGTGTTGTTAGTCGGGAATACAGACTCCTGCAGAAACATTAACACACTCCAGATTCACTAGTCCTGATATACTGTGTGTTCACCATGCTTTGATGGGGTCTGTGAGCTTTCAGTAAACAAGTAACCAAATGTACAAATGGTGATATTAATATTAATGTGAAATATAATGTAACATATGTACAGTAGACCTGTAGCGATAATAGAGACGTCTGCTGTAAGTGCCAGACTGTTAACCAGCTGTTTGTGTTCTAAACTACTTCTGATTTCCCCGTGTTTACAATACATATTATTCCAACCCAGCTAACAGGGAACGTTCTCAGAACGTTCTGGCAAGGTTCTCTCAAAGTTATGAACAAGCATTCTTCCAAAAACGTTAAGAGAACAAAGTTATCTGGTCTTTAGTGGATTGGAACTCCTCATTTGGATACAGTATATAATACCTATAGACCTATTTCTAAACTGCCTCTTATCTCCATATGTCAGAGAAAGTTGTCTACTCACAGTTCTACTTATATTTGTATACTTTTAATATCTTAGACACATTCCAGACAGGCTTTAGGACCTTTTACAGCACTGAATCTGCATTGCTTAAGGTTACTAATGATATATAGGATCACATGTTGTTTTAGTTTTATTAGCTCTAAGTGCTGCTTTTTATACGACTGACCTTGGGCCCTATTTTAACGATCTGAGCGCACGGCGCACGTAAACTTAGGGAGTGTCCAAATCCAATTTTGCTAGTTTAATGACGGAAAAAACAGTCGCCGTGCCAGGCGCATGGTCTAAAAGGGTTGTACCTAGTCTCTTAATGAGTCATGGGTGTGTTTTGGGTGTAACGTACAATAAACCAATCAGAGTCTCATCTCCCATTCCATTTAAAAGCCAGTTGTGCTTGCACCATGGCGGATTCGCTATTTACATGGCGGAATTTGCAAGCGAAAAAACAACGCTTCTCCAGAGAGGAATCCTTTTATTTTTAATATTTGGCATGTTTGTGTGCTGCTGCGCGTCCCTGTGTGTGTAATAAGAACATTCAAAAGTAACAATCCCATAATGTTTGAAGAATGATACAATGGAATGTTTCCTTAACATTCTCATATCCAAGAAAAAACGTTTAAAAAACTAGATGTTTTGAATGTTCAGAGAACATTCAGAAATAACACTTTCATAACTCAATGGGAACATTAGCAAAACGTTCTAGATAAACCAAACAATTCCCTAAGATGTTTAGGTCTAAGAGGGAGAAAAACCTTGACCAGACTCTGCCATGACAGTTACTGAAACATATTTATTTAATACAAACCCGATTCCAAAAAAGTTGGGACACTGTACAAATTGTGAATAAAAACAGAATGCAATGATGTGGAAGTTTCAAATTTCAATATTTTATTCAGAATACAACATAGATGACATATCAAATGTTTAAACTGAGAAAATGTATCATTTTAAGGGAAAAATAAGTTGATTTTAAATTTCATGGCATCAACACATCTCAAAAAAGTTGGGACAAGGCCATGTTTACCACTGTGTGGCATCCCCTCTTCTTTTTATAACAGTCTGCAAACGTCTGGGGACTGAGGAGACAAGTTGCTCAAGTTTAGGAATAGGAATGTTGTCCCATTCTTGTCTAATACAGGCTTCTAGTTGCTCAACTGTCTTAGGTCTTCTTTGTCGCATCTTCCTCTTTATGATGCACCAAATGTTTTCTATGGGTGAAAGATCTGGACTGCAGGCTGGCCATTTCAGTACCCGGATCCTTCTTCTACACAGCCATGATGTTGTAATTGATGCAGTATGTGGTCTGGCATTGTCATGTTGGAAAATGCAAGGTCTTCCCTGAAAGAGACGACGTCTGGATGGGAGCATATGTTGTTCTAGAACTTGGATATACCTTTCAGCATTGATGGTGCCTTTCCAGATGCGTAAGCTGCCCATGCCACACGCACTCATGCAACCCCATACCATCAGAGATGCAGGCTTCTGAACTGAGCGCTGATAACAACTTGGGTTGTCCTTGTCCTCTTTAGTCCGGATGACATGGCGTCCCAGTTTTCCAAAAAGAACTTAAAATTTTGATTCGTCTGACCACAGAACAGTTTTCCACTTTGCCACAGTCCATTTTAAATGAGCCTTGGCCCAGAGAAAACGCCTGCGCTTCTGGATCATGTTTAGATATGGCTTCTTTTTTGACCTATAGAGTTTTAGCCGGCAACGGCGAATGGCACGGTGGATTGTGTTCACCGACAATGTTTTCTGGAAGTATTCCTGAGCCCATGTTGTGATTTCCATTACAGTAGCATTCCTGTATGTGATGCAGTGCCGTCTAAGGGCCCGAAGATCACGGGCATCCAGTATGGTTTTCCGGCCTTGACCCTTACGCACAGAGATTGTTCCAGATTCTCTGAATCTTTGGATGATATTATGCACTGTAGATGATGATAACTTCAAACTCTTTGCAATTTTTCTCTGAGAAACTCCTTTCTGATATTGCTCCACTATTTTTCGCCGCAGCATTGGGGGAATTGGTGATCCTCTGCCCATCTTGACTTCTGAGAGACACTGCCACTCTGAGAGGCTCTTTTTATACCCAATCATGTTGCCAATTGACCTAATAAGTTGCAAATTGGTCCTCCAGCTGTTCCTTATATGTACATTTAACTTTTCCGGCCTCTTATTGCTACCTGTCCCAACTTTTTTGGAATGTGTAGCTCTCATGAAATCCAAAATGAGCCAATATTTGGCATGACATTTCAAAATGTCTCACTTTCAACATTTGATATGTTATCTATATTCTATTGTGAATAAAATATAAGTTTATGAGATTTGTAAATTATTGCATTCCTTTTTTATTCACAATTTGTACAGTGTCCCAACTTTTTTGGAATCGGGTTTGTAAATGTAATAATGAGGAGCTAATGTAGAACATGCTGTGAAAATAAAACCTGGTAATGTGCTCTGAAATCCTGACAGTATCATGTCCGATCTATCAGTTGTGTTCAATCGTGCGCTGGAGAATGAAGATGAAGTCAGTATTTTACCTTGTTCTGTTTGAGCGCGCTCTTCTCCTTCATGTGCGGACAGTCTTTCCCTGTCAGCACGGCCTTCATGTCCGACACAGGAACTGTGTGACAATGACAGAGTTTAATTCACTGTGCAGCACATGCCAATAATACTGAGTGGTTTTATATCGACTCACTCTTATCGGTGAGCAGTTCAAACGCCACTTCACCCTGCGGAGACTCGTCCAGATCTCCATAGTGAAGGACCTTGTGATTCAACGACAGACGGCAGAACCAGAACTTCTCTGTGAGAGGAACCAAAGATCATCAGACAAACTCACATTAAATGACGGATGTCGGCAGATGTGAGGTCACGTCACCTTGTCTCCGTCTATTGCCGAGTTTGCGGAAGCAGCTTCCCTCACACAGGCGATTGAGTCGCTGCTGTTTGATCAGCTCCAGAATCTCCGGCTGGATCCGCTCACGGAGCTCACTGACGGTCAACAGAAAACACATGTCAGATCAGCGCATCTCAATCCTTCAGATGAGCCGTTTGTTTAGTGGCTCATCTGTGCAGGTCAAGCAGCTTTAATGATGGAGATGAGCGGCTCTGTGTCCAAACATCTGCTAATCTTTACATACTGTTATGGAAGCCCATCATAAGATATTATGAGAATTATGAAAAAAATATAATTATGTCATAAAAAAATCTAAATGATTACACTAAGTTCAAGTTATAGCATAATATGATTTGTGGCATACTAATTTGACAAAAAAATCGAAATTGTCATAATTTCGACTTTTCATCTCATAATTAACATTTAAATCATCATTTCAATTTAGTATGTCATAATTTCGATTTTTATTCTCATAATGTTGGCTTTTTATTCTCATAATATCAAATTAGTGTCATAATTTCTATATTTTATGTAATAATTAAATGTAAATAATTAACTTTAAATCATAATTTTGACTTTTTAACTCAATTTTAACTTAGTATTTCAATTCTGACTTTTATTCTCATAATTTCAAATTAGTACATTATAATTAGTCATAGTTTCTGCATTTTTTCATAATTTCGACTTTTTATACTTATTTTTATACTTTACGACTTTCATAATTATGACTTTTAAGTAACTTGCTATGTCAATTTTGAATTTTATTCTCTTAATTTTGACTTTTTATTCCCATAATTCCAAATTAGTATGTCATAATTTAGAAATGTTGTCATAATTTTGACATTTTATGTCATAATTTTTACTTTTTAAATCATAATTTTTACTTGTCAATTAGCAAACAACAGCGATCCAATGAACCACCCAACATTTCTTCTCATTCAAGAAGGTGTTTGTCACAACAATTACATTCGCAATTTTTATTTCATGCTGACTTTGACCTATTATTTAGTTTTATTTCCTTCAAAAGGCATTTGATTAATGTGTTAACTACATCAGAGTGATTAGAGATAAATGAGACCGCCCACTAATGGCCTCTTGACTCACATTATGGGAGGCGACTGGAAGTCGTCCTGGCTCATTCTCTCGGACTGACGCAGACGCAGGATCTCAGAGTAGCTCAGACTGCGCAGTTTGACCCGCAGCTGCTCCAGTGACGGCGGCTTCATGGCCAGAGCTCTGGTGATCTGCTCACGCACAACCGTCATCACCTGAAACACACACGCAGTGTTCACTGACACAAACATACACACCGCAACCCGTCTGTCCTCTAGCTGACACACACACTCACACACACCACACAGTGTTCACTGACACAAACATGCACACCGCAACCCGTCTCTCCTCTAGCTGACACACACACACACAGTGTTCACTGACACAAACATGCACACCGCAACCCGTCTGTCCTCTAGCTGACACACACACTCACGCACACCACACAGTGTTCACTGACACAAACATACACACCGCAACGCGTCTGTCCTCTAGCTGACACACACACTCACGCACACCACACAGTGTTCACTGACACTGACATACACACCGCAACCCGTCTGTCTTCTACCTGACACACACACTCACACACACCACACAGTGTTCACTGACACAAACATACACACCGCAACCCGTCTGTCCTCTAGCTGACACACACACTCACGCACACCACACAGTGTTCACTGACACAAACATACACACCGCAACCCGTCTGTCCTCTAGTTGACACACACACTCACACACACGCAGTGTTCACTGACACAAACATGCACACCACAACCCGTCTCTCCTCTACCTGACACACACACACACACACACACTCACTCACACACACAGTGTTCACTGACACAAACATGCACACCGCAAACCGTCTCTCCTCTAGCTGACACACACACACACACACACTCACACACAGTGTTCACTGACACAAACATGCACACCGCAACCCGCCTGTCCTCTAGCTGACACACACACACTCACACACACACACACACAGTGTTCACTGACACAAACATACACACCGCAACCTGTCTGTCCTCTAGCTGACACACACACACACACTCACTCACACACACATTGTTCACTGACACAAACATGCACACCACAACCCGTCTCTCCTCTACCTGACACACACACTCACTCACACACACACGCAGTGTTTACTGACACAAACATGCACACCGCAACCCGTCTGTAATCTAGCTGACACACACACTCACCTTGTTGAAATCTTCTGCAGTGGCCCTCATTTCTTTCCATGTCTTGTTAAGCAGTTGTATGCAAACACAGAAGAACTCTTCCCAAGCGCGCTCGTGGGTAAAAAACATAGGATGGTAGTCGTTACACCCTTCATTCGCTGCAGAGACAAACAAGTTTACGTTTGCATTTCCACAGGCCTCTCTTAATGTGCCCGCACGTTCATCACAGAAATACACACACTGTACTAGAAACATTCGTCACTTCTACAAATGTAACAAACCTGAATATAGAGTGACATCGATGGTTGTGTTTACACTTGATCACTGTGATCTGATCAAGCATCCAATCGGACACTTATCGGATCTCTATTTCCCGCCTAATATTTAAAATACGTCTGTAATGGAAAATGGCTCTGGTGCAAAGTCGGCCTAAAGCGGTGGGGATTCTTTTAAAAATGATTTAGCGTTTCAAATCTCGTAAAACAAGGAGGAGGAGGTTGCAAATAATAATACATTGCATAGATGATCGAAACAATCAAAAAGGTAAAAATAGACATACAGTATGAGTCTGAAATCATTGTCAGATGTGGTGTGAAAACTGTGTATCTTTTAAAGGGGGGGTCTAATGCTATTTCATGCATTCTGACTTATTTACACTGTTAAAGAGTTGGATTCTCATGCTAAACATGGCCAAAATTTCAAAAAAATACAAGTTGGACGTATGACGGAGTATTTCTGTGCCAAATACACTCCTTCAGGATTCGAATACGTTTCGTAAAGTTTTTTCAGAGTATGGCCCTGTATGATGTCATAAAGGGTGGAATTCCTTGTATGGGCACTTCTCCCGGATGAGCACGAGCGCACACACACACACATCAACCAGAGCGAGAGCAAGAGCGCGCCCATCAACAATCTTCGTTCAGGTTACGGAAGCCGTCGCAAATAACCCAGCGTTAAGGAAACAGTGGATGCAGTTTGTTTTTCCGGAGCAGCAACGGAGTTCTGCAGGTGTGTTTGTTTGTTCCCGGTCATGAGTCGAAACCGCAGGCGGTGAGTGAAACTGCATCAAATGTCTGTTTTGTTGGCAATCGGAGCATAAGTGCATATAATGTCAACAACATGAACGTATAGTGAATCGAAAGTTATCCAGGGATAATGCCATGATGTATTGAGTGTGTGTGTGTGTGTGTGTGTGTGTGTGTGTGTGTGTGTGTGTGTGTGTGTGTGTGTGTGTGCGCTCGTGACTCTTTAGCTCCGCCCACTGCACGCCTGCACGAGCTCGGCTGTTTCGGAAACAATCGGTACAGCGTATCTGTCTTTTATAAATATGATAAAACTAAAGACTCTTCGGAGATATGAAGGATGCAATACTACTCTTTAGGTACTCAAGATTAACATAGACTGGCAGAAACTGTGTGTGTTATGTACCCTTTAAAGACAATGAATGGCTGTGCAACTTTTGGGAGCTAAAGCAAACTTCTACTCTGCCCTTGACTGTCTCGCAAAATCACCCAGCTATGTGCAGCGATTCCCGCAATGTTTTGAATGCAGATACAACAGCTAGTTCACTACCTGTGTACCAGGACAGACAGATCAGATAGCATTCCAGTCACAAACGCGTTTACACTTGTCTTTTCAATGCGTATGTGGACAACATTCTGATGAGGTATAAATGAGCCCAATAAGAATCCATTTTTAAGAATTCAGGTCAACTGATGTAATCTGAAAGAGCTCAGGTTCAGACTACACGACATCAGCCCGGTTTTGGCATGATCCGTTAGACGGTGCGGTGGTGATTCGTAAACGACAATGGGTCGTTTATCTCGTATAGTGTGTCATAGTGGACGACAACCGACGTCGCGTCTGTGATGTTAACCAATAGGAGCGCAGAAGCTCATCCGTACACTTTCAAACATGGCGAAACGAAAGAGAGATGATGGTATTGGTGCCGCTAGGAGGAATTATGCAATGGAGGAAAGGTTCGTGGAACTACGGCAACAAAACTCCTGCCTTCATGATGTTTCCTCAAGGGATAACCATGACAGAGTGAAAAAAGAAAAATGTTGGCGAACGATAGCGGAGGCGCTTCAGCAACCCGGTGAGTGCTGGAATTAGCATGAGGCTAATACAACCATTGTTTGTTTACGCTCATTTCCGGGAGTCAGTCGCTAGTTCCGCCTTCTCGATGACATCACGCATGTCGTTAAAGATGGCAATCGATGATTGGTCAGGAAGCAACGTGTAGTCTGGCATATTTCTTCTCCATGACACAACAAGAATTTAGGAGTCAAAATCACATAATCTGACAAAGTGTCTATCGTGCCAGACAAAAATATTGTGTAGTCTGAACCCGCCATAACTTAATGACTGCATGTTTGTAGCCTAAATGCTGTTCAGTTTTGGACTTTAGATCAGCCATGCACCACTCAACCCACTCACCTCTCGTTTAGCTTCAAAAGCATAGGTGTAATTTGCGGGTGGGACATGTCCCTACCACTTTTTGCCAGGGTCTATATTGTCCCCACCACTTTTTGAAACATCCCGCAGCACAGATGTACAGAAAGAAACATCTCCATTTGATTAGCAATCTGTTATCAGTTCTCTCTCGGCGTTCGTGCACAGTCTTCACACAGACGAACGCTTCAATCTATCACTTAACGCCGTTGCGGAGACTTTTTATTTGTTCTGGTGAAATCACAAAACAAAAAGCACACAAACGTGTCTCTGCTCTTGATATAGAATCACTGATGAACACATTTAGTTTTAATGAGAAAAAAAACTATACGATTACGAGGGCGGATTAGAACTCAGAAACTCTGACGCGCTTAACAAAAACTCTACCACTAGACCACAAGCACTCCATGCGAATCTATGCATTTATCACATCGCTTATATTAGGCTATAGTAGATGTAAGGATGAAACTATCACGTTAAACATGACTTCTGTGTCGATAAATTAAACTTGTGTACTATTGAAATTGATTTCTGGACATTGTAATGTTATTTTTTCTGCAATTGTTACATATTATTGTATTAAAACCCCCCACCCCCATTCCTGTCCCACCCACTTTTTAAAACAAAGTTACGCCACTGTTCAAAAGACATTGATTTTAACACTGCAGGGTTATTACTATAATAGCATCTCAGTGACGATGGATGAATAAATGATAAGAGAATTGTAATTTTTGGGTGGAGAATCAGCGGGGCAGTTCTGTCAGGACCACTATCATCAAAGATGATTGACAATTAGCATATAGTTTGGATTGGCGGTATGGTTCCGTTCTGGGCAAGAACTCCCTGCGCATCCATGCAGCCTAGCATGGATAACAGCAGGGAGAGCAGCGACAACCCCCCTTAGGGTAAACAGAACAGAACCAATATAAGGTAGCAATATCATTAATGTTCTTAATGACAATCATTTAAAGAAACAACATAATTCGAGAAATTAGTCTGATTTGAAGAGGAATATCAGAAGGCCAAATCCTGACTGGACAACAGGAGGAGCTGGGGATGGAGGAGGGTAAGCTCCTGAGCAACACAATAGCTGCTGATAATACTGAATGGACCCTATACACCGATCAGGCATAACATTAGGACCTAATATTGTGTTGTTCCTCCTTTTGATGCCAAAACAGCCCTGACCCGTCGAGGCATGGACTCCACTAGACCCCTGAAGGTTTGCTGTGGTATCTGGCACCAAGATGTTAGCGGCAGGTCCTTTAAGTCCTGTAAGTTGCGAGGTGGGGACTCCATGGATCAGACTTGTTTGTTCAGCACATCCCACAGATGCTCGATTGGATTGAGATCTGGGGAATTTGGAGGCCATGTCAACACCTCAAACTCGTGCTCCGTAAACCATTCCTGAACCATTTTTGTTTTGTGGCAGGGTGCATTATCCTGCTGAAAGAGGCCACAGCCACCAGGGAATACCGTTTCCATGAAAGGGTCTATATGGTCTGCAACAATGCTTAGGTATGTGGTACGTGTCAAAGTAACATCCACATGGATGGCAGGACCCAAGGTTTCCCAGCAGAACATTGCCCAAAGCATCACACTGCCTCCACCGGCATGCCTTCTTCCCATAGTGCATTCTGGTGCCATGTGTTCCCCAGGTAAGTGACACACACGCACCCGGCCATCCACGTGATGTAAAAGAAAACGTGATTTATCAGATCAGGCCACGTTCCTCCATTGCTCCGTGGTCCAGTTCTGATGCTCACATGCCCACTGTTGACGCTTTCGGCGGTGGACAGGGGTCAGCATGGGCACCCTGACTGGTCTGCGGCTATGCAGCCGCATACGCAACAAACTGCGATGCACTGTGTATTCTGACACCTTTCTATCAGAACCAGCATTAACATCTTGAGCAGTTTGAGCTACAGTAGCTCGTCTGTTTGATCAGACCACACAGGCCAGCCTTCGCTCCCCACATGCATCAATGAGCCTTGGCCGCCCATGACCCTGTCGCCGGTTCACCACTGTTCCTTCCTTGGAGCACTTTTGATAGATACTGACCACTGCAGACCGGGAACATCCCACAAGAGCTGCAGTTTTGGAGATGCTCTGACCCAGTCGTCTAGCCATCACAATTTGGTCCTTGTCAAACTCGCTCAAATCCTTACGCTTGCCCATTTTTCCTGCTTCTAACACATCAACTTTGAGGAAAAAATGTTCACTTGCTGCCTAATATATCCCACCCACTAACAGGTGCCGTGATAAAGAGATAATCAGTGTTATTCACTTTACCTATCATAATGTGGTCATAATGTTATGCCTAATCGGTGTATATAGATATGCTGTGATAGGCGCCGTATTCCTATAGGTAGGAATGAATCAGCTGAGAGTCGGCTGATGCGAGCTTGACTAACGTGACCTGCCAGAATTAACGCTACGCTTGATTTCTGCTCCTAACGGAGCCTCAGCATTCAGAGTCAACTGAGGAATCGCAGACAATCGCAAAACACTTACGCAGTTCTCCGACCTGTAGAATATCACACAGCATGCGCGTCAGCTCAATGGCACAGCGACCAAATGGGCACTCGTGTTTATCTTCTCGACTGCTGTTTTCTAGGACAATCTGAAAAACGAAAGCACGACATGTACAGGCCAAAGGCATGTGACTCTTTTGATTATTTGTGAGGAAATGGGACCAGAAAAAGACACAAGTGCACCAGACACCATAGCATGTCCATCTCCAACATCATCATACAATAAAATAGAATCTGTATTCCCAACTTCACACAAACAGAAACATTTGCTTGACGGACAAGAAGCATTGAGGTTTGTTCTTCCGCATCAAGTATGTTTGATCTTCCGTTTACCATATTTGATAAGCTATTAACTTAAAATCTGTCATATATCATATAAAGTGATCACGTCTCTATAGAAGACTTGGATCAAACCGATCGATTCACATGGATTACTTTATGAACTTTGGTACTTTCAGAAATCTCTCAGGTTTCATTAAAAATATCTGGTGTTTCAAAGATGAACGAAAGTCTTACCCTGATATACGTGTCCTGATGCAGTTTGGCGAGGTACAGCATGTTGTCGAGTGCCAGCATTCCCGGTGGCGTCTGAGTGAAATCCATGGCAGGATTCACAGGATTCTGTGCACAAAACAAAACACACATCATCAGCATATCACTATCACTGATCACCATTAAACCATCACATCACAAACAGTTCAACACATGACAGGCTTTATGGAGGTAAATTTAAGACCTTTTTAAGACCAATTAAAAAACATTTAAGGAATAAATTGAAGGGAAAATACATCAATATGTTCTTTAAAAGTAAATGTCTAGGAAGCACATAATGAGTTGTACTAGCAACACTTCAAAGTTTGAAAATACAATTTCCAACAGATCTTAATTAATTTGACAAAAATAACCTAAAGTGTGAGATAAGAAATCTTGGGAAATCTTGTGAAAGTGATTTTATGATTAAAACAAGAACAAATATCTGCCAATGGGTTCATAAAAATCAACCTTATTCAAATATAAGTAATTTTCATACCAAATGACAGATATTTGTTCTTGTTTTAAGCATAAACTCAATTTTGTAAAATTTCTCAGAAAACAAGACTTGATTTCTTTATTTTGCATGTCATTAAAAGTATCTTGATTTAAGAATGTTTAGAATTTGTACTGGAAAACAAAAATCCTGAGGAAGAACATCATTTTTTGCAGTGCATGCAATTTAATTTTGCAATTAAATTTAGGGCCCTATGAAATCTGTTTTTTTTATATATATAGTTTATTCTCTTTTCATTT
>CM077188.1:32870516-32903016 GCA_039654105.1 Coreius guichenoti | reverse complement strand
GAGTCAGTGCACGAGAATAAGAGCAAAAGTGATGAAAGCGAGCAAGTAAATCAAAACTGAACAGACAGAAGTCTGTTCTAATTTTACGTCATCTCACCTGAGAAACTGCGTGAATATTTTCATAATAACATGAGCGGAGTGGAATAAAGAACGTGATCAGCGTGATTGATATTCAAAACGGTAAGCAAGCGCTGCTTTGTTTATGGTTTGTATACCTGCAGTCTTAGTTTCGCTTTTCCTTTTTGAATGAATCAAATAAATCTGCTTAAATAGACAGTTATCTCCTTCACATGCAGGCGCAGAACGCGTGTGCTAGTTGACAGTCGCCTGTAGTCCTTTTGGTGTGTTTAGGTGCGTTTTTTTCCCCCAACGCAGGCGACGCGAGGCGACAACACAGTCGGCTTTCATCAGCGCTAGTTCTTTGGCGTCGGTTTGGTGTGTCCCTACCTTTAAACATGTGAATGACAGTGTGTGGACATTCCTACTGTGAATGTACATGTTACCAATGATTAGTGTGTGTGAGTGTGTGTTCACCTGGCGTCTGTCCTCTGGGGTTTTGAGGAACAGGGCGTTGATGAGAGCGATGGCGTATGTCTGGATCTCCTGATTGGACCTGCAGAGTTGTTGGTACACACACAGTTAGAGGTATCTTGCTCTTGGATTCCAACACTTCTGGACTCTAGATCACATGTCACTGTCTGGAGCTCTGGAGATTTTTTTATCACAGGTCTCCATTCACAGCTAGGCACGTTCAGTGGGTGTGTGTGCGTGCGTGCAGGAGAGAAGCACGTGACCTGCGCTGCTGTGAGTGTGTGCGTGTGTGTGTGCGTGTATGTGCTCACACTTGCAGGTGTGCGATGAGCTGCGCCACAGTGATCTCCTGCGCCACACGCTGGTACAGGCTGTGGCTGTTGAGCACCATACTCTCCAGGATGGCCAGTGAGCGCTGCAGAATGGACACGTCCACCATGGGCTGGTTCACGTAACCCGCAATCTGTCACACACCACACTGACATGACTATTACATGACATAAAAACACCAGTCTACAAGGCTATGTACAAACCCGATTCCAAAAAAGTTGGGACAGGTAGCAATAAGAGGCCGGAAAAGTTAAATGTACATATAATGAACAGCTGGAGGACCAATTTGCAACTTATTAGGTCAATTGGCAACATGATTGGGTATAAAAAGAGCCTCTCAGAGTGGCAGTGTCTCTCAGAAGTCAAGATGAGCAGAGGATCACCAGTTCCCCCAATGCTGCAGCAAAAAATAGTGGAGCAATATCAGAAAGGAGTCTCTGTGCGTAAGGGTCAAGGCCGGAAAACCATACTGGATGCCCGTGATCTTCGGGCCCTTAGACGGCACTGCATCACATACAGGAATGCTACTGTAATGGAAATCACAACATGGGCTCAGGAATACTTCCAGAAAACATTGTCGGTGAACACAATCCACCGTGCCATTCGCCGTTGCCGGCTAAAACTCTATAGGTCAAAAAAGAAGCCATATCTAAACATGATCCAGAAGCGCAGGCGTTTTCTCTGGGCCAAGGCTCATTTAAAATGGACTGTGGCAAAGTGGAAAACTGTTCTGTGGTCAGACGAATCAGAATTTGAAGTTCTTTTTGGAAAACTGGGACGCCATGTCATCCGGACTAAAGAGGACAAGGACAACCCAAGTTGTTATCAGCGCTCAGTTCAGAAGCCTGCATCTCTGATGGTATGGGGTTGCATGAGTGCGTGTGGCATGGGCAGCTTACACATCTGGAAAGGCACCATCAATGCTGAAAGGTATATCCAAGTTCTAGAACAACATATGGTCCCATCCAGACGTCGTCTCTTTCAGGGAAGACCTTGCATTTTCCAACATGACAATGCCAGACCACATACTGCATCAATTACAACATCATGGCTGCGTAGAAGAAGGATCCAGGTACTGAAATGGCCAGCCTGCAGTCCAGATCTTTCACCCATAGAAAACATTTGGCGCATCATAAAGAGGAAGATGTGACAAAGAAGACCTAAGACAGTTGAGCAACTAGAAGCCTGTATTAGACAAGAATGGGACAACATTCCTATTCCTAAACTTGAGCAACTTGTCTCCTCAGTCCCCAGACGTTTGCAGACTGTTATAAAAAGAAGAGGGGATGCCACACAGTGGTAAACATGGCCTTGTCCCAACTTTTTTGAGATGTGTTGATGCCATGAAATTTAAAATCAACTTATTTTTCCCTTAAAATGATACATTTTCTCAGTTTAAACATCTGATATGTCATCTATGTTGTATTCTGAATAAAATATTGAAATTTGAAACTTCCACATCATTGCATTCTGTTTTTATTCACAATTTGTATAGTGTCCCAACTTTTTTGGAATCGGGTTTGTAACTAAATATTGACAACAAATCCATCTTCAAACAGGAAACATGAGTCAACGAGTCAACAGCCCCTTTCACACATACAGTGTTTACTGGTAAATAACCGGTAAGAGATCATGTGTGAACAGGACCTTTTCAAATCAGTTTGGCAATTTACCAGTAAGGGATTGTAACATTACCAGTAAATAACCGGTAATGTGCTCTGTGTGAACGCAGAATGAAGATTGCCGGTATATTCACGTATGAAGTCAGAGCGCGCTGACGAAAGAAGTCTGCTTTGGGCTAATCATAAGTTCTTATGGAGATGACATGATTACTACAGAAAGCTTTTTAATAGTTTTTCTATGTAAATATGCGCTAAATGATCATATTTGACCGTTGCGCCACGTCTCTCATCTTTTTCAACGTGCTGCTCTCTGCGTTGGCGAGTATATGAAACTTTGTCAGTCACCAGTTGGCCGGTAACAATGCCATGTTGTGACAACATGAACAAACGTGAACGACGCTCTGTACAGTTGACGGGTCAGTGCTGCATCATCACTAAAGTTTTCCAATGTAAATATTCAAGCGCTGGAACACACGAAAGGGTATTCGTTACTGGGAAGTTTAAACATCCGAAGTACACGCCGTCTCAGACAGCGCACGAAATTGAGCTCTCTTTTCATGCCTTCCTGCGCTTGAATGGATATCTCGGCGAGTATCCTAGTAAACATGGGCGGTTGTGCTCTAAGCGAATGCAAACACAAAACACATGATCCGGGCGTGGTGTGCATTTGGTCTTAAAGTGACAGCATCCTAATAATCCTGCTACTGTCTGCGTTTTTAATATTAATCAAACAACAAAGGACAAAGAAAAAAATCACTCACTGCTCATGAACTTTAAAAAGGATATGAAGACTATGCAGTGTTATTTATTTGATTAGCCTACTTTATTAAATTTCGGTACCTGAAAACTATTAGACTTGCCTGAAGAACATTTATTTGTGCTTTTGCTTGTAATTTGATAGTTTGTTCTTATTTTATTACTGACTGTTTATTTGTCTTTAAAAATGCAGGCTATTAAATTTATATTAGTAGTTAAGCTAGTAGTTTTAGCTGTGGTATCGAAATTTGAATAGAGGATTGTGAAATTTCATTATTATCTAATATTTTGGTGTCATAACTGCCTGTTTTTGTGTCACGGCTGGTAAAAAATATTTTTGGCCAGTAAATGTTCTTAATTCATCAGACATTGGCAGGTGTGGCAGAAAGTAACTATACTTTGCATTTACTGTTACTTTGTGTGATAGTTTCCTACAGTTCTGGTTTTACATGCTGTTCTCTATCTGACAATTATTAACCCGCAATCTGTCACACACCACACTGACATAAACACCAGTCTACAAGGCAACGTAACTAAATATTGACAACAAATCCATCTTCAAACAGGAAACATTCATAATAATATCAATAATAATAATTTGTTACATTTATATAGCGCTTTCCTGGGTACTCAAAGCGCTTTACATGGAAGGGGGGGAATCTCCTCAACCACCACTAATGTGCAGCATCCACCTGGATGATGCGACGGCAGCCATATTGTGCCAGAACGCCCACCACACACCGGCTGATTGGTGGAGCGGAGACAGAGTGATGAAGCCAATCAGTATATGGGGATGATTAGGAGGCCATGATGGACAGAGGCCAACGGGCAAATTTGGCCAGGATGCCAGGGTTACACGGACAACCTGGGATTTTTAATGACCACAGAGAGTCAGGACCTCAGATTAACATCTCATCCAAAGGACGGTGCTTGTTACAGTATAGTGTCCCCATCACTATACTGGGGCGTTAGGACCCACACAGACCACAGGGTGAGCACCCCCTGCTGGCCTCACTAACACCTCTTCCAGCAGCAACCTAGTTTTCTCAGGAGGTCTCCCATCCAGGTACTGACCAGGCTTAGCCCTGCTTAGCTTCAGTGGGCAACCGGTCTTGGGCTACAGGGTGATATGGCTGCTGGTACGCGCTATATAGTTATATAGAAACCATCATTACTCCAGTCTTCAGAAATCATTGTAATATGCTGATTTGCTGCTCAAGAAACATTTCTGATTATTATAAATGTTCAAAACATATTTTAGTGGAAACCATCATACATTTTATTTTTCAGGATTCTTTGATGAATAGGAAGTTCAAAAGAACAGCATTTATTTGAAATAGAATCTTTGGAACATTATAAATGTCTTTACTGTCACTTTCCTTGCTCAATAAATGTGAACTTTGAACAGTAGTGTTTATACAAATTATTAGTTGAAATGAGCTATTAACTAGTTCTTCCTAAAGCTCAGCGATTGTACACACTGTAAAGACAGTAACGATGACGTCGATTTTACACCAATCCCAGCGCGAGTCCGAATCGATGATGAAACATTGGAAGAAATATTTATTCAACCCGAACCTTGAGCAGGACATTTCACAGTGATGCTACTCAGTTTGAGGTACATTATGAGATGTTTCAACTGTAATTCCTCACCATCAGCATTAACAAGTGTGCGTCCATCAACAAACCCATGTGTGTGTGTGTGTGTGTGTGTATTTCTAATTTATTGCAGTGCGCATGCGGGAACTGTATCAATAACAGCGCATACGTTAGCCGAAGTAGTAAGAATGACAGACAATCAGCATTAATAGACACTGTTTTAGGTAATACTGCAGCCCACAGCTGATTTACAGTAGTATTTCAGTAAGACAGTAATAATGTGAGTTAGCCGGTTAGCCAGATACTTACACAATATGAAACACAATAAACACATTGTAGAGCACAGCATCTTCTCGACATGATGCTATCCAGTATCCGCTGCAGTGTTCAAGGTTTCCCTGGTCTCTGCGCGGAGTGCGCACACAATAAGTGGACGGGCAATATGCTAATGTTTCATCTTGACGTCACAACGAAACGGCTTGGGATTCGTTTGAAAAACGATTCGTTTAATTGACTCTTACTTTTGAGAGACAATAACTTTATATTCGCTGCACTTTCAGATTTAAAAGTTTGCAGGATGTTTTCATTACTTAGAGCTATGTTACACACTACATGAAAGGTTATTTTCAAAAATCTATAATAGGGGCACTTTAAATCCTGAAATAATGCATGTTCTGAGGAAACACACGTTTCCCATTTTCAGATGGACACCTTTCAGAGAGTAAAAGTCAAATAGCTCAAAGAGGTTGAGAAAGGCTTCTGTTGTGCGTGTTTTACTTGCCTGTTTGATGAAGGACACCGATATCAGATCCCAGGACACGATGCCGTGATCCATGAGCTCCAGAAACGCCGTGAGAGTGAAGGCCAACATCTCCCCAAAACTACACACATAAAACACACGCGTGAAAGCACTGAAACACACACGTCTCTGAACAGGGGCACAGAAATCTTGAATCTCCTACTTAAGATAACAACTACAAGCACAATTTTAAACAATAATGACGGTTTAAATATATATACACTACCATTCAAAAGTTTAGGGTCAATAAGATTTTTTCTGAAAGAAACCAAAACTTAAAGTGAGGCAGTAAAGAATTACAAAAGATTCTAATTGAAATACATGCTGTTCTTTTGAACTTTCTATTGATCAAAAAATCCTGAAAAATAAAATGTATGATGGTTTAGACACAAAAATCTGAAGCAGCTGAAGCAGCAAACTGTTTTCAACGTTGATAATAATCAGAAATGTTTCTTGAGCAGAATGATTTCTGAAGGATCATGTGACACTGAAGACTGGAGTAATGATGCTGAAAATTCAGCTTTGCTCACAGGAATAAATTACACTTAATATAAACAGTTATTTTAAATTGTAATAATGTTTCACAATATTAGTGTTTTTACTGTATATTTGATCAAATAAATTGCCTTGGCGAGCAGAAGAGACTTCCTTCAAAAAAAAAAAAACTTTTAAATGTATATACTGTATATATATTTATCAAGAGGTAAAATGTTGTCATATTTTTGAGATTGGCCATTTAAATCCCTTTGCATGATTCAAGATTTTATAGTAGTGGCCAAAAGTGATGAAAATTGACATCTTCACTCTTTATTTAAATATTATTAACAATGTGTTAACGATTTTGTAGTCATATTGCGCAGTAGTGCTTGGAGTCCATTGTTTATACAAAGAAATTATGAACACGACAGATAAGACAGAACCAGCCAAATATATTAATAACTGATTATGTTGTAGTCTGATGAGTAGTAGGATTTTTCCTGTCAGCGTTTTGCTTTCTATTAATTTTTTTGTGAATAGTAAAATAAAACCTGTAGCTGTAGTTTGCCTTTTTTGCCAAACAATTTTTGTCAGATAAATACCATAACCAAGTTCAGTGCTTTGTTCTTCCCTCATATTTAAAGTATTTTCCTCAAATTTTGATGGTTCATAATCGAGCTTGTAGGGTCATTAAACCCGTCCCCGGCGTGACGACTCCAATCTTTCGAATAATCCTACGAATATCTATTGATCTAATATGACTTCTGACCTGTAATGTTGCCAGAATCATAATCATACACTATTTGTTCGTCGGCCAGAGGAGAACTGGCACCCCGACTGAGCCTGGTTTCTCCCAAGGTTTTTTTTCTCCATTCTGGCCCTGAAGGAGTTTTGGTTCCTTGCCACCGTCACCTTTGGCTTTTGGCTTGCTCAGTTGGGGACACTTAAATTTCAACTATATTACTGATCTGCCCGCATTGACACTATATGATAATTGAAATGAGCTGGATGACATCACCGTTTTCACCAGAGCGGCTGTACAGCCGAATCAAATTCTGTTGCATTATTTTCCTGTTAACACTGTGAAGCTGCTTTGAAACAATCGGCATTGTAAAAAGCGCTATATAAATAAAGGTGATTTGACTAAAAACAAAAACAAACATCACTTTTGGCCACTACTGTGTATGAGCTGCCCCTCCCTCAAGCTCCTCATATGTGGCCGCCCATGTGTCTGTATGTCTGACACATACTGTGTGCCGCTCTCCACCAGCCGCGCCAGCGTCGCCAGGCCTTCCATGTTGATGAACTCTGTGGCGAATGTGGGGTCAGCGGAGAGTTTAGCGAGCTCTTTCAACGCCTCCAGACGGGCGTCGATCCCATGAGACTGGATCCGCTCCAGCAGCTGTCGAGCAGCTCGCATCTAACACACAAAACAACCCCGTCAAGATAGTGAACATCAATTCTTCACACTGTTTTCTGTGCTGATCTTGGGGAATCAGAATTCATTTCAATCCAGCAGAACGTGTTGCCATTGCTGTCAGACTCACAGGAGAGATGGCCAGTCGGAGGATGGTGCCGTTTTTCATTTCACCACGGCTCTGAAAGACAAAGACAGATGGATATCCATTAAACTCCTGTGACACCTACAGAAAAGGACCTTATCCGGTTAGAATAATATATACAGTATATGTAATGATGATTAAATATTGATAAAGAATATTATGTTTTTGTACTAAATATTTAGATACCAATGTGCAAAAAGCATAACTAAACACTGATCAAATATCAGTTATCACACACTGTATGGGTTATTAACCCTCTGGACCTCTTCGATTAGGGGTCACACTTGGCTCCTTCTCGGACAAAAGTGACCGAAGCCATGAAATGTAACTTTTTTTTTCAGGAAAATCAATGTAATATATTTTTGTTAAAAAATATTTTTTTATTATTATTTAGAATTTTGAGGATATTCTCTGATACTATGTAATATTTATAAAAAGCTATTTTTTCCATTAGAATTAATATATATATATTTTTATTTTTCATTATTTTTCAATAAATGCAATATTTCACATTCAAATAAAGTGAAGGCCTTTAAAATCAATTTTTTTGAAGTGAGAATAGTTCCATCTGGAGGCATTAAAAAATAATCATAAGTAACCAGCTGTATAGCTCCCTATAGAGAGGCTTTTGGATTCATGATTTTTAGACATAATTTCTTAATTTTATTAGGTTTTGCATTTAAATATATATTTAGACATTCTAAAAGACTACTTTTTGTCAAGGTTTAGATATTTTTTGGTAGATAAGTATCAGGTTTTGCATTATGATTACAATCAAACATTAAAATCTTGTTAGAAAGGGAACACAAGGAAATAATTTTTGTTACTCAGTATTTGATCATTAAAATCTAAATAAATAAAATAAAATCTAACAAAATAAGGAATGGATAGTGATAACTCTTCATTGCTATGCACTTTTTTCTGCAGAGTGGTTTTGTAGTTTGTACCACCAAAAGATTCGTATTTTTCATTCATTTCCTATGTCGGCCATTTTTGACGGTGAAGGAGCCAAGTGTGACTTTTTTGACCCTTTAACACATCCGAATCATGTCCATGATTTTATTGTGTGTGTTCACATAGCTAATGCGACAAAATTCACCAAATGTCACCCCATTCCAATGAAGCAAAAAAAAATTAAAAATTCAATCATTTCTGACCGAAGATGCCCAGAGGTTCAACTCATAGTTCTCAGTCACGTGACTGGCAATTTTCCGTTTCAAAAGAAGAAAAACAAAAGTTTTGGGCACTTTTGATCCATATATGGCACCTGCTGCAGGATTTCAATCACTAAAAACAGCAGGACATTAACGTGAAAAACACTTAAAGCACCTTGCAAATGTACTAAAACAGCAAGAAGTTGATGATGCATACTCTACACAGGCGAGCAGATGAACCGAGGATATGAACACAATGCGCTGAATGGTTAAGGTTTTCTTTATAATAGTTTTCTATGGAAAAACTGTGTGTTGCGTTTATATATTCTGGGTTCATCTGCTCGCCTGTATATAGTATGCATCACTATATTGCCAAAAGTTTTGGGATGCCTGCCTTTACATGCACATGAACTTTAATGTCATCCCATTCTTAATCCGTAGGGTTTAATATGGAGTTGGCCCACCCTTTGCAGCTATAACAGCTTCAACTCTTCTGGGAAGGCTTTCCACAAGGTTTAGGAGTGTGTTTATGGGAATTTTTGACCATTCTTCTAGAAGCGCATTTGTGAGGTCAGGCACTGATGTTGGATGAGAAGGCCTGGCTCGCAGTCTCCGCTCTAATTCATCCCAAAGGTGTTCTATCGGGTTGAGGTCAGGACTCTGTGCAGGCCAGTCAAGTTCCTCCACACCAAACTCGCTCATCCATGTCTTTATGGACCTTGCTTTGTGCACTGGTGCGCAGTCATGTTGGAACAGGAAGGGGCCATCCTCAAACTGTTCCCACAAAGTTGGGAACCTACACCAAACTTTACACTTGGCACAATGCAGGCAAGTACCGTTCTCCTGGCAACCACCAAACCCAGACCCGTCCATCGGATTGTCAGACAGAGAAGCGTGATTGGTCACTCTAGAGAACACGTCTCCACTGCTCTAGAGTCCAGTGGCGGCTTGCTTTACACCACTGCATCCCACGCTTTGCATTGCACTTGGTGATGTAAGGCTTGGATGCAGCTCCTCGGCCATGGAAACCCATTCCATGAAGCTCTCTACGCACTGTTCTTGAGTTAATCTGAAGGCCACACGAAGTTTGGAGGTCTGTAGCTATTGACTCTGCAGAAAGTTCTGTGATTTTACGTGGCCTACAACTTCGTGGCTGAGTTGCTGTTGTTCTCGATTGCTTCCACTTTGTTATAATACCACTAACAGTTGACCGTGGAATATTTAGTAGTGAGGAAATTTCATGAATTGACTTATTGCACAGGTGGCAACCTATCACGGTACCACGCTTGAATTCACTGAGCTCCTAAGAGCGACCCATTCTTTCACAAATGTTTGTAGAAGCGTCTGCATGCCTGTGGCCATGGAAGTGATTGGAAGGGGTGTCCCAATACTTTTGGCAATATAGTGTATGTTGAATTTGGTCTTTTAATATCACTGTCTTACTGCATTAGTACTTAGTACAAAACTGGTAAAAATGACTGGAGGACAATGGAGGAAAGTCTTGTTTCGCCCTCCAGGTGGACGTGACGTGAAAACTATGACTATAAGTGGATCTCCAGTTCCAGTCAATCTTCACCTGTTCAGTGATGTAGAGCTGCGGCCCGTCAGCGTAACGCAGGGCGAACTGCTCTGATCCCGACAGAGACCATCTACAACAAACACAACACGCATTCATGTCACCTGATCCAGCATTTCAGTCACTGTGACCCAGAAACACTTCATGCACCAAAGAATCCCAGCTTTCTAATGATGAATTATGTTTCTACTGAGATATAATCACCTAAACATTGGCTTAAACCCTAGAGAGAAAGATGTGAACAATCACATTGTTTTTTCATGCACTGGTCAATTTTGCTTCCATAGCATGTCTTCTAGTAGAAAGAAACATCCAAAATACACATTTAAGTGTTTATTTTATCTATTTGCGTCTGTAGATTTCAATTCTGATCCATATCTTTGAAGGTTGTGGGTCAGAAACCTTCACTTCAGCAGCTTTACTCACACCAAACTTTACAGATTTATTCATGTCTATATTCTGAAGGTTTGATCATATATCATTCGCCTGGTTTATACAACGTTATTCCTAAAAGTGTGGTGAAAATGTTTGTTGTTCTGTCTGTTGATGGAGTGATAAAACGAGAACTCTCTAAAAACCTTTAACTCTAACAAGTATTTTGAACCTGGAAATGTATGCAAACGAATGCACTTTTAATTAGACAATAACTCGTTTGCATGTTTAAACATACAATTCTAGAAAACTTGTTATACAAAAAAACTGAAATTAGACATTTTTCACCAAACAACTACATTGTGATATAAACCATTAGTGGGATGTAAAATAAGCAAATCATTACATGATCTAACAGAAGATCTGTCACCTGGCCTCAACCCAATGAAAAAATAATTAATTACTATAAATATTTATAAATAAAACTCTACGGTCAGGTTTGTGTTGAGGGCAGGTTTGGTTCAGGTGGTTCAAAGACGCGAGTGAGTGAATTTAGCACACTGTCAGTGCACATTGACTTACCCATCACACACTTCTCTAATGATGGACGCCAGCGGCTTCTTCTGCAACACACACACACACACACACCGACACATTACAGACTCTCTGCTGTGAATCTCTTTAATCAAACAGCACATGTAGCTTCTGCACAAACACTACAGTAATTACCAGTGGTCAACCGATATATCACCATGGCCTATATATCAGTCGATATTATTTGGCATTTTTGAATTATCAGCATCGGCTGACAGATTTTTCTGTTTGGCCCATGTGTCAGAAGCAGGACTTTTATTTTGAAAGCGATGAGACCACCAGCACCTTAGGCTGTGTCCGAAATCACATACTCTCTTGAGTAGGTACTTATTTTGAATAAGTAAT
The DNA here is from genome assembly GCA_039654105.1 of Coreius guichenoti. Classification (NCBI taxonomy): domain Eukaryota; kingdom Metazoa; phylum Chordata; class Actinopteri; order Cypriniformes; family Gobionidae; genus Coreius; species Coreius guichenoti. The sequence goes on along the minus strand of CM077188.1, from coordinate 32,891,299 downwards.
TACTTTACAACTGCCAAAAAAGTATGTTCTGTATAGTATGAATGTAATCTGGACGTACTACATTCGCCATGTTGTCATTATCATGTGACCGACCAGTGTTGCTTCACTGCCATTCATAAATCCTCTCCCGTGGCCTCATGGGATAGTAAAGTGTCCATCATATGCACACTTCAGAATCTCATAGGTCATCTGGAGACTTTTTTCCTACTCTTTTATGAGTACTGTGAATTCAGACATACTTCTTTTGTCACATACTGTTTTTCACCTACTATATAGTAGGGAAGTATGCGATTTTGGATGCAGCCTTAGTGTCTAAAGGTTCACTCCACATTGGAATTACCATAATTACAAGACTTGTAAAAAGCGTTCACATCCTCATACAACTTGTTACTATAATTACTACTTGTAAATTATCGGAGAGCTCTGACTTGTACCACGTGACCACTGCAGATTCATTTTGCTATAGAAAATCTTGCGTCATGGGTTGTCATCTCGTAATTACAATGTGGCGTGAAAGCAGCACATTCTTCGTCTTCATTGGTTTATGGTCACTGCTTAACTTTTTCCCTGCCATTAATGAGATTTTCCGGCAATCTGTGTTTTCACTGTTATACAGTAGGGGCGAAATAGTACATATAATAGTATCTTCTGAAATAGTGCAGCATCTCCGAATCCAAAAACAAGCAAAAAAGAAGATCTGTGTAAACCAGAAGTAATGTATAAAAGTTGCTTACGCAATTATCAAATATTCAACAGCATATAGGCCTAAATCAAAACCGCCTAAAGTTACAGAATGAAATGTTGACCCAAGATGAGGAAATGACTGTAAAGAAGACTTTGTCGTTTTTACATTTTTTTTTTTAGTGATGAAACTTACCCAATTCAAGTGTTGATAAAAAAAGAATGAATAAAGCAGAGACTCTTCTTTTTTTTGATATACTGACTGTTTACATATTTATACAACAAAATATTCTGGTGGCCATGAAAGTTTTGTGAATATGATCAAAAATAATCATAAAATGCTGGCAGGGAATGAGTTACCAAATCTGTCTAATAAATTATTATTATTGTGGACAGGAGAGTTCGGATGTCACTGGACACGCACGATCTACAAACTTTAAATCCTTGATTTCACTGATTTTCAAACTATGCTGTGCTTTATCCTGTTGGCCGCTATGTCGTGTTCATTTTATATTCACTCTGTGCTGTATGTGAAATTAGCGCTACCAAAAAAAATATGATTTGCCATACTTACAGACCTACCAGATTACTCAGTGCACTGTTGCCCAGACAACAACATAGTGTCGGCCAATATCCGGCCCACATTTGGTATGTGTGAAATTCATATGTCTGTGGATCTGGTACTTGCCTGACTGGCACAATGCAGTCAGGCAAGTACCGTTCTCCTGGCAACTGCCAAACCCAGACTCGTCCATCGGATTGCCAGACAGAGAAGAGTGATTGGTCACTCTAGAGAACACGTCTCCACTGCTCTAGAGTCCAGTGGCGGCATGCTTTACACCACTGCATCCGACGCTTTGCATTGCACTTGGTGATGTAAGACTTGGATGCAGCTGCTCGGCCATGGAAACCCATTCCATGAAGCTCTCTACACACTGTTCTTGAGCTGATCTGAAGGCCACATGAAGTTTGGAGGTCTGTAGCTATTGACTCTGCAGAAAGTTGGCGACTTCTGCGCACTGTGTGCCTCAGCATGCGCTGACCCCGCTCTGTGATTTTACGTGGCCTACCACTTCGTGGCTGAGTTGCTGTTGTTCCCAATTGCTTCCACTTTGTTATAATACCACTAACAGTTGACCGTGGAATATTTAGTAGTGAGGAAATTTCACGAATGGACTTATTGCACAGGTGACAACCTATCACGGTACCACGCTTGAATTCACTGAGCTCCTTGGCAATATAGCTTTTGGCAATATAGTATATGTATAAACCTTAATTAAACAATTTAATAATCAATTAAAAAGGAATTTATACCTGTATGATATTATATTACGCTGGACCAGCGGTTTGGAAAATGGATGGATGATTCAGCTGCAGCGGCATCTTCTGGTCAGATGCGGGAATTCATTGTCGCACAACTCTCACAGTGCATTATGGGTATTCTATAGCCGTTGAGCATACATCGGTTGTACACTTGTTATTGCGGTGCATTGTGGGATTGAATGAGTGCACTCGACAATGTCCACTATGGTTTCAGACACCACTACAAATGGCTGTCCCCTCAAATAGTGCCCTAATTAGGGGTATAGGGGCGATTTCGGACACAGCCAATGACTGGGAACTCAGGCAAACAGGAACAGAACAAAACAAAAACTAAAACACAATGAAAATAAAATACTTAAGTTCCAACACAAGAAGTTGCAATCCATATTCATATTTTTCATATTCATTTTCAAATTATTTCTTTCTAATTTAGTAAAATAATTATACATTTCATTTCAGCAACTGTTATGCATGTGTTTTTTACTATCTTTGAATTAGTGTGATATCATATATATCAGTGTTATATCTGCTCTCTAAGATATCGGTATTGGCCATCAAAAATCAATATCGGTCGACCACTACAATTATAAACATTGTTTTTACTATTAAATTCTCTCAGATGAATGTGGTGATCTCCTACAAAATGTGTAAGAGGTTTCACTATCTCTCAGTCATTTTCTTCTTCCTTTTATGTCAGTAGTGGCTGATAACTGTATTTACTGTGGTAGAATGACTGAAAATATCACCATGGTTACTTTTTTGTAAGAAAAGAAAAAATCATTATGTGCTTTAAGAGGACAGTGCATTGGTCAAAAATGTCAGCAGGTCAAACAAAAGCACTAGCACAAAACGATCTGTCTAGTATATGAGTAGTAAACAATACCTGGTCAATTTCGATGAGTTGAGCGTTTGCACCAGGCCACTCGATGGCCACCTTCACGATGTCCGACGGAGGCGGCATGACTGAAACACACGGCATCAGATCACACACATATCAATGACACGCTCGTCTCATAACAGACAGATATCAAATCAGCAATGGCATGTTTACAACATATTTACACTGCAGAGTATATCAGTTTCTGCTCTCCCATTGGTAGTCTCTGCATCATTTCTCAGCTCATTTGCATATCTGTCGCTTCGCCAGCGGTTGGCAACTCTCATAGAAACTCAATGACGTGTGCTGGCTGTGAATCGTTGAACACATATCAGTATGCCACACACGACCACATCGAGAAACTCCAACTTGTTTTCTTATAGAAATGTGAGCAGAGTTCAAGTAAAGCTGATGAATCTGTCAAACACTCGCGTTATGTTTCAAATCCTTGTTTTAATTGCAACTGTAAAAAGACTGACAAAAGAGTATATTTTTCTCTGGATTTTTTCTATAACTACATTGAGAACATTAATCTAATTTTGGCTCAAGAAGATTCTTAAATAGTTTCATTTAATGCGTTCATCAACATTTTACATTCATGTTTCTATGAAAAATACTGGTGAAAAGCAGAATAATATTGCTTTAAACTCCCTTGAAACATAGAAGAAAATGCATATCTCTCAAGCAGAAATCAAGACAGCAGCAGCAAACTGTCCCAAATGACTCAAACTAAGCGATGCAATCAAATAAAATATTAAATGGCAGTAACATTTGCTATGACTGCTCACTCATGAGTCTATATTTTTCTTTCTCTAATGTAATTTTAGTAGAAACATCTGCGACAAAATTGATGTGTGAAACTGGCACAACAGAGATCTCCATCAAGACTCGTGGGCTATGAAAGAACAAACTCTGATTTTACTGTCTGAAAAACTCAGAGTCTAGTTACAACCCTAATTAAACACACCATACCTGTAGTTTTCAAATAAACCTGAAGGTCTTAGCTGGATCAGGTTTAAAGAATTAGTTCACTTCAAAATGAAAATTTCCTGATAATTTACTCACCCCCATCTCATCCAAAATGTTCATGTCTTTCTTTCTTCAGTCGAAAAGAAATTAAGTTTTTTTGAGGAAAACATTCCAGGATTTTTCTCCACATAATGGTTCTCAATTTCAACCAACGGGTAGAAGGTCCAAATCAATGCAGTTTCAAAGGGCTTCAGAGACTCTGCACGATCCCAGACGAGGAATAGGGTCTTATCTAGCCAAACCATCGGTCATTTTCAAGAAAAAATAAACATTACACGACGTATGACGGCATCACTTTGGAAACGTCACGCACGTGATGTACGTAGAAGTACCGACCCAGTGGCGAAAATTTTTAGAAAATGACTGATGGTTTGGCTAGATAAGACCCTATTCCTCAGCTGGGATCGTGCAGAGCCTTTGAAGCCCTTCTGAACCCCCTTGAAACTGCATTGATTTGGACCTTCAACCCGTTGGTTGCCATTGAAATACATTATATGGAGAAAAATCCTGGAATGTTTTCCTCAAAAAAACTTAATTTCTTTTCGACTGAAGAAAGAAGGACATGAACATCTTGGATGAGATGGGGGTGAGTTAATTATCAGGAAATTTTCATTTTGAAGTGAACTAATCCTTTAAAGCTATAAAGTTTTGCACCATGAATTTCATCTTTCCTCTCCTCAATTTCATCTTCCCAACCTTAATTCTTGACTCGTAAAACTTTATTTTACAGATGTTACACATCTTACCGTACGTACTACAGTAAATGATACATAATTACAAGCAACTAACCCTAAACCAGGTAGCACTTTATTTTACAGTCCTGTTCCCCATGTACATACTATGTACTTATAGTAATTGCAATAACTGGGTAATAACTAGTTAGTAGCCCTGAACCTAACCTTAACACATATAGTTACCTTATATTAACCAGTACTTTCTTAGGTAAGTACACTGTAAGTACACATACTGTAAAATAAAGTGCATGTAGTTAATTAATATCACTCAGTACTTATTTGTATAATTACACTGTAACAAGGGCACCTTAAATTAAAGCGTAACCAAGATTTAAAAAAGTTCTATTTTCCTAAGTGAAATGAATCACCATGGTTACTAAACAGACAGGATTCTAAATTAGAACGCTTCTGCTACACAAACGACCCCTCTATGACATAATCGAGATGACGTCACAACTAACCGACTACAGAGGTCTTTGAATTTATTCTTATAGATTATTCTTACGTCGAAATGAACACTGTATCTGACGTGCGTCGGTGTGTGATAGTGTCAGTTCTATTAATGGAATACTTCGACACATGAAAGAATGAGCATAAACACAATGACACTCAATGACACTAGTAAACACGAACGTTGTTGAATATGCGTCGATGTAATGTGAATTAAAATCGCGTCGCTTTCGGCAGCGTTCACACACGTTACGCGTTTAACTCCGTAATCATCGTAGACGCATCGATCATAAAATGTCAAATGGAGATGAATCTGCGCGGAATCTCCATCTGGAGGCATGCAAATAGCGCAAATATCATTCTGACACCGCTGTCATAGGGTGTTTTTCATGTTCATGTGATGTTCTTACCCCAAAACCAGCGATAAAACAGCGATGTTGTGTGAGCTGCTGTTCAGATGGAGGCTGATGGGCGGAGTTTACGCCGTTACATCTTCATCACCGCACTCTTCTTCATTCTGATCATCACATTAATCTGTTATATACCTCTGTATAATCCAGTACAGAACAGAGCGCGCTTTAATCGGTGTGTTGTACATAAATGATTCAGCCCTCCATCTCATCCCGCCCACAGCTCGCACCAGCCAATCAGCACACAAGCTGCAGTGATTGATGCGCTCAAGCCCCGCCCTATGATTCACTGCAGCAGACATCATCAGTCCATGACTAGATCTGGTTAACGACTTCATGACTGGGGGCAATGTCCACATACGAGCAAATTATATTTTAGTGAGTGAGTGTGTGTGTGTGTGTGTGAGGGGGTGCACATGTGAAGTGTCATGTTTCCATCAAACATTATATTTTAGTGAATTTCTCTGACACATACATGTCACAATTTTAAGTCCTGTAAAGAGCACATTCAGGGCTTTTCAGAGATACCATTTGTTTTGAGGTTTCACCAGGACAACTTCTCCTTGGTCTTTAAAAATGACTGAATGATCAAATTTAGCACTCTTATGGAAATATGATAATATTTTGTAATTATAATTTAAATCTGACTAATTTTCAAATTGTTTATGAATTAACATCTCAGGAAAATGTTATGGGATTTCTAATCAAAATATGACTTTCTGTTACAAAACGGCATTGACTTCATACATGACCTCAACAGAGGACACCGGGAATTAAATCATGTTTATCAGGCATTCTGGGAGACACAACAAGTGGATAGGGAAAGAAATTACATATCAATGTTCCTATAGAATATTAGATATTATTATGAAAATGTTGCCAACTATTACTCCCATTATTACACTTCTTTTTTCATTACATGTTGCTCCAAGAACACATTAATATACAAATTAGAGACAGTGTATAGATACATTGCATTGAATGGGAAAACCCATGTATGGCCACTTTACCCACACATTGCATAAAGTAAAATGGTATATCAATTCATCTGTTATATCTTTAATAACATAGTTGAGAATCATCTTTAAACAAAGTTTGGTTAAAAAAAAAAATCCTGAAACCTGAAAATTGATTGGTGAATAAAAAAAAATCCATTTTATTTTTTAAACAACTGAGTCCTGGTGTCCACTTACGAGGACATAGCATAACGTATGAATAAAATATAATTTTTAAAAACTTTTTTTCCCTTTTGTTTCTTATGCTCTAAACAATGTAATAACATGAAAAATACTAAATTCAAAACACTTTTTTTCCTGAGTCTTAGGAGGTTAACTTGAATTAAATCTTGCACACTACTACATGCACGCTGTCAGTGAAGTTTGATTCATCAGGCTCCTCTCATGGCTTTGTAGGCTGACATCATGACAGGAGCCTCCATCATGTGACATCAATGGCATAGAGCAGCCTTCCTGTAGGAAGTAGGCTAAATGAAACGTGACGCATATTCAGCAGTTTACTGAGTGTGACCATGTTTAATGCTCTTATGTCACCTCTAGATTTTCATTTTTTGTAGCCGCAAGTGGGTGCTATGGATACAGCTTAAGTTACTCTGTCGTCATGGAAACAAATGAATTTGGACATATAAGCACTGTGATGGGCTGGCTCGTTCCCTAGGAATATTGAACCCATGACATTGTCACTGCAAGCACCACACGCTACGGTTTGAGCATTCTCTCAAGTCATTCAACATCAGAAATTTTAACTGTGTTAGGATGTCATATTATAAAACATTTGGACAACATTCAGCCTTGTGTCACTCTAAAATTACACCAGAAAGATGCATTTCCATAATTATCAATGCATCAGTGCATTGATTTAAGGCTTTGGGTGGATCAGTGCTTGTGGATGGGTGTCTTCAGCTTAAGATGTGATGGTCTCTCTCAGCAGTGTGGGTGGAGGTCAGCAGCTCAGGGTTTGGAAAGTGACTTTGTACCTCGTTGTGAAGGAACAAGAAGATGCAATGCCAGTACAGCATTGCAGTAATCCAGTCTTGAAATAACAAGAGCTTGGATGAGGAACGGCACAGCAAACACTGATAGGAAAAGCATGTATATACGGAGAACAGGAGAGGACCCAACACTGAGCCTTGAGGCACACCACAGATCTGCCTGTAAGCGGACATCATGATAACAGTTAAAGTGGTAATGCCTTTGTTTATGGTCCATTTAAAAGCGTTTTCATGAAGAATCAAGAAACTCCTGATTCCACTTTCCTCAAACCTTCAGTCGCTCACAACCAAACATTACTTCCCATCATATGCGTCATCCACACCATCTGAGATATGCTCAATAGTCAATAGTCGTGTTCAATAGTTTACACACCCCTTTCAGAATCTGCAAAATGTGAATAATTTTAACAAAATAAGAGGGATCATACAAAATGCATGTTATTTTTTTATTTAGTACTGTCCTGAATAAGATATTTTACATAAAAGATATTTAAAGTCCTTTTTTGTCTTGTGGACTGTAAACATCTTTTATGTAAAATATCTTATTCAGGACAGTACTAAATAAAAAAATAACATGCATGATGTATGATCCAAGGCCGTAACCACCATAGGCATTGAGGGGAACAAGTCTCCCCAAATGATTGGAAATGGCCAAATTGTGCCCCCCAATATTTGATATTTTTGTTTGTTGTTAAGATGACATAGCCTGGATGCCAGCCAAACTTAGCCCCGCCCACAACATTTGAGGTCGGGAAGTTCGGTCTGGACTTGATCCGTTGTGGAGCAACTATGCTCGAACCAGAGCTTTTCGGACCAATCAAATTGTCAGGGCGGGCTTTATACGATGATGGACAGATGATCAACAGTAACGTAATCATCCACGTCACCAAAGAGCGCTTGGGTTGAATTCGTTCTAATCCTAAACGGAGAACTTGTTCGTATATGCATTCACCTTTACTATTTCTCTCAAAAATTATGATCGTGTTGGTAAGTACTCTGTGTATCCTTAAATTCTTTTCACAACACTGGCAAAGATCGTTTACAGTCATCTTCTTCTTCTACTTCCAGCGTGCGTGCAGTTCAGTTCTGTTGACAACTATGCGTTACTCAACATACGTCACTTGTTCCGTTGCTCTGATTGGTTGTAGGTCTATCCAATTGAGTGCAGAGTGCTGGTTTGGTGAGTATGGGGTATCTGCAGAACAAAAGTGGGCGTTTCTAAATTTGTGGGTGTTTTCAAACTGATGGGTGTTTATAAACCATGCAATGAAAATGATCCCCTTCACCCGACCCCACCCCTAAACCATACCCACACTGCGACGTGGGCAAATCAGGTAACGCAGTGAAAAACGCCCCTCTGTTTATGGCCTCGCCCACTGATCTAGTAACTCCTATTACTATCCTGCAGAGACCTATACTTGGGTTCGGTTGAAACACGCCCCATAATCACAGCCCAATGGAGCAGTATCAGACTCATATTCTGGCTAGAATCCGAGTATGACGACGTCAGGCTAAAGATGACAGTTAAAAAAATGTACATTTTTAGGCTGGTCAGCCTCAGCGGTCTAATAGCGCTCATCAATGTCAAAATGATGGCCAATCAGATCAAAGAAGGCGGGGCTTAACATTCACTGAAGACGAGTGTGAATTTCAACGTGGCACTTTTAGTTTTTACTGTGAAAGAGTGCATACGTGGTAAGATATAAGTAGCTAAACATTTAATATTTGACAACTGTTTTATGATGGATACGTTTAATGACCCACAGTAACATACAGTGATGCGAATTACGCAACTTTTACAATGTAATTTCACTATTTTGAATTGAAAATATGCAATCACTTAAATTATGTCATTCATAACTGAATGTGACGAGACTAGAAACAATTTTTTACATTTTTGACATATTAGACATACTAACAAGAGTGAGTGTGTGCATATTTTTAAATAAAATATTTACAAAGAGTTTACATGGATTACTTCACAACTATGTAGGCTATAATTAGATCTAGAACTTCTTTTAACATTCCTATTTCTTCTTTATTCCCTTAAATCCCTTTTAATCCTTTAAATATGTAATTTCTTTAAATAAAAACACCCCCCGTAAAAAAAAAATAGAAGAAGAAAACTTTGGTCCCCCCAATGTTCAAGACACGGTTACGGCCTTGGTATGATCCCTTTTATTTTGTTAAAATTATTCACATTTTTCAGATTCTGAAAGGGGTGTGTAAACTATTGAACACGACTGTATGAGCATATCTCAGATGGTGTGGATGACGCATATGATGGGAAGTAATGTTTGGTTGTGAGCGACTGAAGGTTTGAGGAAAGTGGAATCAGGAGTTTCTTGATGAAAACGCTTTTAAATGGACCATAAAGGCATTACTTCTTTAACTGTTATCATGAGGTCCGCTTACAGGCAGATCTGTGGTGTGCCTCAAGGCTCAGTGTTGGGTCCTCTCCTGTTCTCCGTATATATATGGTTTTCCTATCAGTGTTTGCTGTGCAGCTCCTCATCCAAGCTCTTGTCATTTCAAGACTGGACTACTGTGTATTTAAACTTTTGAGCACCACTATGTTCAAAATCTGCACAGGAAAAATCATGACTTTCATTAGTCTCATTGACATGAGTTTCATCAGTTTCAGTAAAATCAGGTTCAAATGAGACCAAGTTCAGAAGTCAGGTGGTGTTTAACGCTTTATTAACTATACCATTTAACTAGCAGAATATAGTGTATCTCACCCATGTTCCCCAGACACAGCAGGTGTTTGTTACAGTTCAAACATGGTGTGTTGCACAGACGTACCACATACGTGTTAGTCAGGTACATCCATGCAGCAGAAGATATCAAATCAATGGATGATTGAACACATGATGTTTAATAGCAATGTTCAATATCATAGAGAGATTGAGGGTGAACTTGACAATAATACAGCAAACAACCACCTTATTACTGAGGTAAAGAGAAACATCCCGTTCAGCCGAATTAAAGAGAAATAAATAATGTTTGCCGTCCATGCCTTGAGTTATACATGAAACCTTGAAATAATTTGTTCTTGCATGTAATTCAAGAGCTCATGAACAGCACGTTTCACATCCGGAATGACAATATGAACAACACGCAGCAGCCATCACAGAAGAAGGAAACAAACAAACAAACAAAATATATAGCATGATTATAAACGCCCAAAATATATACTTTTTTTTTAATATCCGAGATGTCCACAAAAGGCCATGAGGTGATGGATGTTGAACTGAAGGATATGAACTAAAATGTGTTATGCTTCTACAGACAAACGTTTGGTTATTGTTATGATTACATAATAAACAGGATGCCTGTATGATGACTGAATGATTCTGCCGATAAAAATGCATTTTTTTGAAAAGGAATCTGTCATTATATACGTATAAAACAAAAAATTCATGAACAAACAGACGGCAAAAGCTCTCTGGAGTCTGTCATGACACAGGAAAGCCACTGCGATCCGATCACGTTATCAGAGAGTTTATGATCCACGGACCACAAACAGCAGATGACATGCAGATCTCTGCTGGTGTCAAATCCACTAGAACATGAAACATTATACTGTAATATCAAACATCTCCATCATGGACAGAGATGTCAGAAAGACTTTTTTAAACTCATTCTCAACAGAAACGAACAACGACATCCAGTCAGAGGTGTGTTTGTGACGCGTGTTGAACAGTGGGTTTCAGGAAGGACCGATGAAAGCAAACACACAAACCCTCTGCAGGTTGAGCCGGTTTCTGCTGGTCTACCAGCCGCTGTTGTCCCAGGAGTCCTCGGCCGGTTTCGACGGGCTCTTCTTGTTCTTGGTGTCTCCAGCTTTCGCCCAGTCGTTGTCCCAGGTCTCCCAGCTGTCTCCAGCACCGTTCTTATTGTCGGCTTGAGCCTCTGAGCTCCAGCTCTTCTCTACAGAATCGCCACTGGGAGACACGGTACTGCCGAAGGTTTCCCAGAAATCCTTCTTAGGACCTTGAGTGCTGAAGGGATCCTGGTTCTGATAACCTTCTTCATAAGCAGAACTGAAAGAGATCAGCGAAAAACCTTTTGTAACATTGTAACAACGATTTTGATCAATTTATTCAATCCTTATTAAAGTGCCCCTATTATGCTTTTTCGAACATTACCTTTCATGCAGTGTGTAATACAGCTGTTTGTGAATGTAAAGGATCTGAAAAGTTGTAGCCGAAAGTGCACAATAAATAAAGTTATTGCCTCTCAAAAGAAAGAATCGACTCTGAACCACCTAAACGTGTCGTCAGATATTCGAATCCCACTTTGTTACAGCTACACGTCACTGGACGACACATTTGCATAATGCCCTCTCATGGTCTTCATTGGCTGCCCACGAACAACATCTACTTTGACCCGCCCCCAAACTCTGTAGCTGGTTCGTGTTGTGTACATGTCAAGAAGAAGCTGTTTTCTGCTCTGCAAAATCAAATTCTCTTTGTAAACGCTTCCAACGGATGTGAAGAGTCAGTGGTTAAAATTACCTCAGCCATACAACCTTCTGACCATTGCTTCTCAAATCTCCATGAAGTCTAAATAGGATTTACAAAACACTTATCCACTTACCCCAGTTTATTATATATATTTTCTACCAGGTGTTCAAAATACGTAGTTTTGTGTTTTATACTGTGTACGTCTCTGGCTAACTCAAGATATTACTGTCTTACTGAAATGGTTAATGCTAATCAGCTGTGGGCTGCAGTATTACCTAAAACTGAGTCTATTAATGCAGATTGTCTGTCGTTCTTACTACTTTGAGTAAAGATAAAGCACGGAGCAAGATCTGTTTTACAAATGTTTGAGAATCACTGAACAATGTGGTGATGTGCAGTGTATATTATGAGAAAATTAATGAGTTTTTTGGCCTTTGATGCATGTAAACCTGTTGTTGGAGACCTCCAAAACAAAATTAGGAGCCTTTAAAATAGCATAATCGGGGTACTTTAAATAAAATTGTAATTACCCATCATCAGCGGCATCTTCTTTCCCACCGAAGAATGATGTCATGTCCTTCCAGCCTTTAGCACCTGCACCCTGAACCTGAACGAACACAGAGCGCTTAACACCGGTGACACAAAGCCATTCGAATCACCAACTGCACAGTGTTTTAAGACCCTTTCACAACCAACAAATATTCAGCAGCAAAATCAAACACCCAGGAGAATATAAACTTTCAATAACATACATTAATAAGAGACAAAATGGATTTAATCTCACTTTATTTACCAGTGTTTGTGCTGATTTAGGACCGTTTCATTAGTTTATTGCTGAAATGAGAGTATGGAAATCACGTGTTCACGTTTGCTTTCATTCTCAGTTATCCCTTTTCCACCAACACGGTTCCGGTGCAGGTTCACGTTCTCAAAGCGTTCCGCACATTTCCGCTGCAGGAAAGGTGGTTCTGGGCCGGAAAGATCGGTTCAACTCCAGCCCTAAAAAAGCGGGGGTGGAGAAACGATGGCGCTGTCTCGTTGAGCCATCTAATAACATGGCAGTATATTGCTCTTTATATCTAAAGCCTTGTCCACACTAATACGTTTTTGTTTGAAAACGCATATTTTTCTCTCCATTTTGGCCTTCTGTCCACACTAGCTATGTCTCCATCCAAAGTTGCAAATTTAACTTATGTGCAAAATTGGAATATCACATAAAACATCTGCGAATAAAGCAACGTTTCCATCCAGTCAGTCGAAGAGAATGAACCGTCACTTCTCTCAGGACCACTATCATCAAAGATGATTGACAATTAGCATATAGTTTGGATTGGCGGTATGGTTCTGTTCTGGGCAAGAACTCCCTGCGCATCCATGCAGCCTAGCATGGATAAGAGCAGGGAGAGCAGCGACAACCCCCCTTAGGGTAAACAGAACAAATATAAGGTAGCAATATCAATGTCAATATTTAATGTACAACATAATTCGGGAATTTAGTCTGATTCAAGGGGAATCAGAATGCCAAATCCTGACTGACGACAGGAGGAGCTGGGGATGGAGAAGGGTAATTAGCTCCGGAGAAACGCGATAGCTGCGGAAAATACTGAAGGAGCTTATATACTGTATGTATGCTGTGATAGACGTCGTATTCCTACAGGTAGACGTATATCGAGCTTGGCTAACGTGACCTGCCAGAACTAACGCTACGCTTGATTTCCCGATAAACTGAGAAGAAGCCACTATATACACTCACCTAAAGGATTATTAGGAACACCTGTTCAATTTCTCATTAATCCAATTATCTAATCAACCAATCACATGGCAGTTGCTTCAATGCATTTAGGGGTGTGGTCCTGGTCAAGACAATCTCCTGAACTCCAAACTGAATGTCAGAATGGGAAAGAAAGGTGATTTAAGCAATTTTGAGCGTGGCATGGTTGTTGGTGCCAGACGGGCCGGTCTGAGTATTTCACAATCTGCTCGGTTACTGGGATTTTCACGCACAACCATTTCTAGAGTTTACAAAGAATGGTGTGAAAAGGGAAAAACATCCAGTATGCGGCAGTCCTGTGGGCGAAAATGCCTTGTTGATGCTAGAGGTCAGAGGAGAATGGGCCGACTGATTCAAGCTGATAGAAGAGCAACTTTGACTGAAATAACCACTCGTTACAACCGAGGTATGCAGCAAAGCATTTGTGAAGCCACAACACGCACAACCTTGAGGCGGATGGGCTACAACAGCAGAAGACCCCACCGGGTACCACTCATCTCCACTACAAATAGGAAAAAGAGGCTACAATTTGCACGAGCTCACCAAAATTGGACAGTTGAAGACTGGAAAAATGTTGCCTGGTCTGATGAGTCTCGATTTCTGTTGAGACATTCAGATGGTAGAGTCAGAATTTGGCGTAAACAGAATGAGAACATGGATCCATCATGCCTTGTTACCACTGTGCAGGCTGGTGGTGGTGGTGTAATGGTGTGGGGGATGTTTTCTTGGCACACTTTAGGCCCCTTAGTGCCAATTGGGCATCGTTTAAATGCCACGGCCTACCTGAGCATTGTTTCTGACCATGTCCATCCCTTTATGACCACCATGTACCCATCCTCTGATGGCTACTTCCAGCAGGATAATGCACCATGTCACAAAGCTCGAATCATTTCAAATTGGTTTCTTGAACATGACAATGAGTTCACTGTACTAAAATGGCCCCCACAGTCACCAGATCTCAACCCAATAGAGCATCTTTGGGATGTGGTGGAACGGGAGCTTCGTGCCCTGGATGTGCATCCCACAAATCTCCATCAACTGCAAGATGCTATCCTATCAATATGGGCCAACATTTCTAAAGAATGCTTTCAGCACCTTGTTGAATCAATGCCACGTAGAATTAAGGCAGTTCTGAAGGCGAAAGGGGGTCAAACACAGTATTAGTATGGTGTTCCTAATAATCCTTTAGGTGAGTGTATAATAATACTGTTTGTATATATAATATTACTCCTCAGAGCACGCAGACGAAACGCAATACGTGGTCATGTTAACTTGCTTTCTGTTTGGGAACGCAGTCGTACCAAACCACTTTATCGACAGACTTTGCGCAGATGTTTCAGAACAACCAAAACAGCATTTCAGATGCTGTGCAACAAGATCTGTCCACTGCTCAGTCCAGTTATGCCATCCCATCGCAAAGTCACATCTTTTTTGATGCGTGTTGAGGAATTTATTTTGTAAATGTGTTTATCATCATAATTTATGCACAACTTTTCTTATCGGATAAGAAATTTATACTCAGACTCGACTCAGTTGGGTGCATAAGTTTTTATGCGCATTTTTAGAATTTATGTGCATCTTGGCGTTTCCATCCAGCGATTTTTTTAATGCGATATCCCAAAATGCGCATAAAAATAGTTGGAAGGAAACATACCTACTGAGACTTTGCTTTTTGAAAATGCTTTCCCAAGAGGATAAATTTGAAAATGCAGTTTACACGTTGTAGTATGGACTGTGAAAACATATGAAAACGATGACTATGTTTAGTCATGTGATACATATACAGTCAAACCAAAAATGATTCAGACACCAGATATAATTTTTTACTAGTGGGTGCAGGACACTATAGTTCATTTATGTAAGTGAGGATAGCAAAATGTAAACTGTGACATATTATACCCAAAAATTCTTCATACAGTGACTACCAGTAAAATTGATACAAATGTGACCAAAATTATTCCGACACTTTGACCTGAGCATGTTTTGCTGAAGTGTTTTTTCTTTAATTGCTAATGTGACCTTTGACACCACAGACTGAACAAAATGAAGCATTGCTTGGTCATTGGTATTATCTAATTGTGTACTTAAATTTAACAGCTGACAGCTGATTGGTTGATTGTAATCCATTACATACCTTTCTATCAAAGTTATCTGACATTATCAAGATGAATTTGTTCTGGCAGTTTAACTCTGAGTTCTTGTCATATTTTATTACCATTTTCTAAACTATAGTGAATAAACTGTGATAATGTGAGAAAATGTTGAAGGTGTCTGAATAAATTTTGGTTTGACTGTATAACCGGTAGATATGTATGTTTATACCACTATTGTGCATGTTATGTGCTATTTACTGTCACTAAAGATATGTTACTTTGTATCACAGTCCCGCAAAGATGACAGAAAACTGACTTGCAATAGCTGTCCTGCGGAAAAACACGAGAGCAGTTGCGTTTTAGAACAAACATACAATGGTGAGTGAGTGCGACCTGGACGCATCAATGAATGGTGAGATATTTTACTAAATAAAATGATCCGGCCAGAAGAATAGCATGAGAACTTTATATCTTTATTATTATTATATATTTTATGAGGTTTTACGCATGTGCAGTAAGGTGATTTTAGCGTTTTCCGACGTTTCAGTGTGGATGAGAAAGTTTTGGAAAGCGCTTGAAACGCTAGTGTGGACGGAAAGTGTTTTTAAACTAAAACGCCGTTTTCAAATGTATCCGGATTAATGTAGACGTAGCATAAATATATAAAACTATGCATGCGATAGAGACCCAGCACGCAAGAGAGCGAGTGAATCAACGTTTCAGTTTCAATTTATCTCTGAAAAGGACAGTTGAGAGTACCGGTAGTTTATGAGAGCTGCTGGTTCACGAGAATCACTCCCAGTACTGTGAACAGCAAAACAGAAGTGCACCACTGCCTGCACAAACACCGGGACGTGCAATGTTTTTTTAGACTGGTTATAATCAGGTAAACAACACAGTAACGGAGCGTTACGTCAACGTTCGTTCCTCAAGACTGTGGAAACTTGCGGACGATTCACGACAGACACTTTGTCGCCTTTGGCTTGCTTAGATGGGGACACTAAATATTCAGCAATATTACTGATCTGCCTGCATTAACACCATTGTATGAGAATTTAACTGAGCTGGACGATGACATCACTGTTTTTCCTGGAACAGGCTCTGGCTCCAGAACGTGAACCGTTCTGGTGGAAAAGGGGTCAGTCAGTGAACAGACCAATGATCAGCGGTTTTTTGCTTTGGTGTGAAAAGGCCTTTAGGTTATTCGGTTTAATCTTCACATAACTGTAAATGTGAGATGATTTAAAGACCACATGAAATGCCCAGATGAGACTATTTAACATTTTCCATAGAAACATGAAGTTTGGGCATAACATTATGGAGAGCTTGTGCCATTTGTATTTGTTGCTTAATATCCAGAAGGTTTAGAGATGCGCCACATCCATGAAGCCTGATGGGATGCTTAATGTCAGTGGCAGGTGATATTCTCATTCTACAGAGCATGCAATTGGACAAAAAACTGTTTAGAGTCAGCAGTATTTTGGTCTGTTATCCCTGCTAAAACTTCACGTGCACACAAGAGCTGCAATCTGGATTTCATGGGGTCTTTAATACAAGCATCCATGATTACTGATTTATTTGCACACACTTCCTTCTCATGATTACACATTATTTCTAGATCATCATACTCACCACCGTAATCACAATGCCAGCAAAAAAAAAAAAAAAAATAGAAAGAAGAGTGAGTTGAGACACAGAAAGAGCACAGGGGTTTCTCTCACACGCCTCCTCTGATCCAGATCACCGACGCGCCACTGAATCACAGCGAAGCGTCAGATGAGCGTGAGCAGACGAGCCGTGTGAGGGCGACCGCAGCCTCATACCTTTGTGGCCAGACCTGTGATGCCGACGGCCATTTCATCAAACAACTTCCCCTCCTTCACCTAGACGAGTCACAGCAGAAACGCACTGTGTGAATGTGATCGCCGCATGATCAACACACTTCAGACTCGGCAGAAGAAGAACTAGCTTCATGATGTTTGCAGTGAGACTGAACCTCCCATAAAAACATTTCACCACAAAATCAAAAGATAATAAAGGACTTTGTATAAGATGTGAAGCTATTTTAGCTATCTTGTTTTGCTTTACCCCAGTTTTTAATGACAATTTACAGCAAAATCTCAGAAATATTGCTCATTTAAATAATTCATGCGCAGAATAAAGGGGTGGGGCCTGGTTGAGTTAGTTAGTAGTGTGTTGAAACTGGCGGTTATGGTAAGGGGCGGGGCATTTCCCAAACATGCTCGAAGCGCTTGACCAATCACAACACACTGGTCCTGGTGGACTTTGTAAAAGGGCATAATAGGTCCTCTATAATTGAGTCGCTGGCACATCTTACCCCACAACCTCTGATGCACTTCAGCTCACAGTGAGCATTTTAAATGCTCTTTCACACTGGCAGTTTGGTTCGAAACAGGAAACGGTTCTTATGAAACATTGGTAATGTGAAAGCTGTCATTTGGACGCAGGAGTGCACTGGGGTGCAGAACCCGAGACAACCTGTAGGAACTGGTCTGAGTTCAGTTGCACTGGAACTTTGGCGCAACTGTGTTTAAAAACAACTGGGACTCGGGTCCACACATGTTCAGGAAGTAAAGTAACGTGCATGGTCATGCGTTTTAGCTGATGACAACGTCATTGCAAATATTAAGTAAAACACCGGGCAGAAAATGCATCATTAACAGAAAAGCTCTGATTGGGGGATTCTGATTGGCAACCGTAAGCATGAACGCTCGTAGTAGAGGCTTGTTAAAAACAGTCCAATAATTTTTCTCCTCTTTTTACTCGACAAAGAGAGATTTTGGTAAAGTTTTTATTTTTTAACTACATTTTAGTCTCTTTTTTTCATCAATGATATTCCATGCTGATATAGTCACAGTTATTGTTTAATGACGTTGGTGTCGTCTCGTCATAGTCTCGCCTTAGTTATAGAAAAGAAAGGTCATTGACAAACATTTTTCTTCATAGATTTAGTTGAAAAGTGAAACCAGATCAAAGCTGCGATGGGCGCCGGGAACGATCGCACACGGATTGCAGCAAACGTGCCCAGTGTGAAAAAATATATACTTGAATTCATGACTAATCTGAAGGTTTGGTTTTATACATTGGCAATTCACCATCATGCATGACATACACTACCATTCAAACATCTGGGGTGGGGTATTTTTTCTTCAAATAAATTAATACTTTTAACTCAACAAGGATGCACTGATGCGTTAAATTGATCAACGTTATCGATCATCAATGTTACAATTTTACTTTCTATTCATCAAATAATCCTAAAAAATAAAATGTATGACGGTTTCCACAAATATATGAAGCAGCACAATTAATACATAAAAGCAGCCTTGGTGAGCAGAAGAGAACAAAAACATTTCAATTTTTTTTTAACAAAATCTTCCCGACCCCAAACTTTTGAATGGTAGTGTTTCTATTTTCTAAGCCTGGATTCATTTACATGGATTTTACACCCATGTAGAAAATGTGATCTGATGAAAATGCTTCTGACTGCATCTTTCATTCACAGGCAGCATCCACTCATACAGCACTCACTCTTAACTAGACTAGTTACAAACATGATGGTTACCTTCTCTTGTGTGGGCTTGATAACACTGTCATTTAATGTCTGGCCCAATTCAGAAGCCTGAGAGAGAAACAGAAGAGTGAACAAACACACACACACGCGGAACATGACCTATATCACACACACACACACATAAAACGAGAGTCACAGCACATGCATGACAGACCATGAGCCACTACATGTACGCCAACACTGTGAGAAGGCGCAATCTGTCACATAACCTTCAAACCCAATGCAACTGGAGTTTTTATTGTCCGCAGACAGTAAACTGTGGGAATGGCGTATGCACACTGTGATGACATGCACACTGGAAATGACCTGAACACCTGCCGCATGAGTCATGCATCTGATTCAGTTCACACACACACACACACACACACACACACACACACACACACACACAGCATGCGGTGAGTGTTACCGGCTCAGGCGGCGGTTTATAACCCCGCAACTTCATCCACAGCAGCGGCAGAGACAGAATAAAGCAGCGGATATAAACTACAGACGGCAGCTGTCAGTGTCGCTTTCAATTACAATTACAGCTTCCGTGTTTTTTATATTTAATACTGTAAAGCTGCTGCTTTAAAGCAATATATTGTAAAGTGCTGTATAAATAAACGTGACAAGACTGGAATTGCAGAGCTGGTGCAAACATATCCACATCTCTATGATCAGATGCTTTCTGAACAGCCGTTTTCTCACCGCTGTGTTCATTTTGTTATTGAGAGGAAAGTGTACAGAACATATTTACATCTGGATGCTGGTTAACAATATATCACTGCAAGTGTATTTCAAGCTTCTTTTTAGCCCTAAGCGAAGAACGAAAAAATAACTAACGTTGTTCTTTAAAGGTGCTGTATGTAAGAATGACAGCTAGTGAGACTCGACGCTCACGTGGGTTGCCAGTTTGAGGAGACTCACACACTGTAAGTTGATGAGTTGATTTATCCGCGTTTTGATGTGCTTTTTTTAGATTTTTAGATGGATGCCAAGGCATTTTAGGTCGGGTAGAATCTGCGATCTCTGACTCAGTTTGTTTCCTGGCTTCCATGGCAACAATACGCTGTTTTCCGCCAACTGGCAACCTGTGGTGGCGAAATACTATTGGGTAAACTGGCAACGTGCGTTATCGCACAGACCAAAACAAAAACAGACATTCTGACAAGCAACGCACATTTCAAAGTAAAATAACTGGCTGTAGCACTGTCTTTCAGAGAAACAAGTTTGTGAACTTTGCATGTTTCCTATCTCCAAACATATTATAGTATTTTTATGCTTTAATACAGTCAAAAACTTACATACAGCACCTTAAAGGAATAGTTCACCCACAAATCAACATTTCCTGATAATTTACT